>JAOEHV020185488.1:0-13497 GCA_025447995.2 Isaurus tuberculatus | reverse complement strand
GATGAAACATATTTGCTTATGAAAACAATGTGTCCAGCACAAAGAACTTTTTTTCTCTTACTTTTCCAAGCCTTTTTTAGGAGAGAAAAATGTATCGAGGGTTGGGGGGGGGATCCCAAAAAATTTTGTTCGCACCCCCCAGCAAAATTCCTGCGTACGGGCGTGTTGTGTGTTGTCACTATTGAACACTATATATAGTTCCCACTTATTAAGCTTTTATTAAAATTACATCCGCAACTTTGCAGGAGAGCATTCAAGGTGTACATGAATGGAGTTTGATATTCAGTGTTGAAAGGTGAGAGGCTTTTATAATTTTAGCTTTTTAATTGTAAAATAAAGAAAAAAGCTCTCCGTGTTTCCAGACCTAATTTTTACACCCATGGGATGACTTCAATTAAGCTAATTAAACCGTTAAATTTCATTTTTTAAAGTCCTCGAAGGCTAAGGTTTTGACCTTAGTCACTGTAAACTAAATATTTCAACTAATCAACATTTATCCTAATCGAGCTTGGTTCTTTTATAGGAAAACAACATGCTTTAAAGTGTCGCAAAGTTAGCTTTAGAAATTGTATATAAAAATATTTAATCAGGGCGTGGTGGCTAAGTCTTCGCCGTCAGAAGTTCGTACTCACTCTCCTAACGGCACCGATTTTGGGAGTGAAAGTCGATTTTATGGCGAAAGAAACCGCCCCAAGTAACAGAATCCAGAATCCAGCAAAATTTGATTGTTGGAATCTGGAATCCACAATTGTGGAATCCGGAATCCAAATTTGATTTGGAATCCGGAATCCAAAGTGCTCAGAATCCGGAATCCAGTGATTTAGGCTAATCTTGGAATCCGGAATCCAGGGATTCGGAATCTGGAATCCAGGGGGTCGGAATACGGAATCCAGAGGGTCGGAATTCGGAATCCAGAGGGTCGGAATCCGGAATCCAGTGATTTAGGCTTATCCTGGAATCCGGAATCCAGGGGATCGCAATTCGGAATCCAGGGGATCGGAATTCGGAATCCAGGGGATCGGAATTCGGAATCCAGAGGGTCGGAATTCGGAATCTAGAGGGTCGGAATTAGGAATCCAGGGGATCGGAATTCGGAATCCAGAGGGTCGGAATCCAGAATCCAGTGATTTAGGCTTATCTTGGAATCCGGAGTCCAGGGGATCGGAATTCGGAATCCAGAGGGTCGGAATTAGGAATCCAGGGGATCGGAATTCGGAATCCAGAGGGTCGGAATTCGGAATCCAGAGGGTCGGAACCCGGAATCCAGAACCTCTGTGGATTTTTTTACTGATGGGGCAAAAGAAAACTAGACATCCCGGACAAACATTTCCATATTCAGATTTAGAATGACTAATATCCATCAACAAGCGAAACCTAGTATCGTAAAATTGGTTGTCGCGAGAGATGAGCCGCCCGTGCGAGCCTGGAATATCAACTCTAAGTACATTAACAATAATAACTGAGTTACGTCTCAATTGGTTTAGCTGTTTAAGTGTACGAGAGGCGACTATAATAGTGTAAAGGCTGATTTTGTTGAGATGGAAGGCCAGAGTGCCTGAAGAAAAATTCCCAGAGTCAGATTGAGATCTGACAATACCAGCCCGCATGCGCGGCCCAAAGATGGAACCCCGGTCACAGAAATGGGAAGCATGAGTTCTAACCATTCAAACGTCCTGAATCCCATAACGTTAGCTACTTCATATAGGTAGAGCTTTGCTGAATCGATGTTAAGCAGTCTGATTAAAAGTGGTATATCTTACTTCAAATATACCATCCTCTTTAAATTAAAAGTAAAAACTAAAAACGTATTCGGAAAGTATTGCCGTATTCATAATTCTTCATTCGCCTTTTATCACCCCTGTGCGGAGCATAGGCCATCGACAGCATGTCTCCACCGTACTCGATTCTTGGCCAACTTTCAAATAGATCCGCAACATTTGTTTCCCGATCTCATCTCAGCCTCCACGCCTCTTCGCCAAGTGTTTCTGGGTCTTCTACGTTGCGGACGGGTTCCAAGTATTTAGTATAGTTCGAAAGCCAGCTCTATAAGCTTTAATTTGATATAGGGGTTTAGGTATTTACGATTTAAAACAGACGCGCTGTAGCGTTTTGTCGCAAAACACCCCTGAAGGTATACCGTAACCTTAAAGAGCCTGACTGATTTCCGTGTTACCTTTATGAAACTATTTTTTGGTATTTTAGTTCAGTGTCAGGGTATCATAGTCGCGGTAAACTTAAAATTTCGAAAGTTTTTCTCTGGCGTAACGTACGTACCAACCCCGATTATCAGACAAGACACAGATTTTTATTTGCTTTTTTGTTATACATAATACATTTCATTCTGTGACCTGCAAGTAGGGCAAACTAATCTAAGGTTAAGGCCATGAGATCACAATTCTTTGATTAATTTTAAAGAGAAAGAGGAAAGTGATAATATAGAATAAAGAAAATTCATATATTTCGGCGAAACCGCATCAATTTGAAAACGCTTTTGAGAAACGCAGACATATCGTCCTTGGCTGGACAGTCGTGGGATAGAAATTGAGAAAACGCATCGAAATGAAACCGATAACGCAAATGCGTCACTTTTGAGTATGCGCACATCTGTGCAGATTCAGCATTTTCGAACGTTTTGGTGTGCACTGAAAACGGTACGAAAATGGTAGTGTGGTTGAGGATCGATCGATGTCAGCAAAAACGGAGCCAAATGAAGACGCATAAATATGGATAAAGCCTAATGGTTGTCCATTGCTTTTGCCTCCCGCGAAGGCCAATTTTTAACACAACAGCTAATGTAACGTATGACAATTCTTCGTCATGTGACCAACAATACCTAACTTCCGGTCATTGTACGTCCAAAACTCGCAATTGTGTCTGGTAACTTTTGATAACGAAATGTTCGGCTTCGGCTGAAACATTAGACGTTTCAATAAAAAAGGTTTAATGCCTGGGATAAAGTGAAATGAGCGCCTCCAATATGCTTCCTTCTTTTTAATAGAAGATCAACCGCTTTAGTTTCTAACGATTCTGCTAGAGTGTAAACATAAAATAACCGAAAGGAACTCAGATATCGCTAAAGTAACACCAACAGAAGAGAATTTTTAGAGTCATGCTGGCCTGGTCGGCCATGTCGCTGTCGAAATAACAAAGTGAAAGGATGTCGCTTTGTCAAAATTAAAAATGGATTGTCGCTGTCGCAAATTATCGCTTTTTTTCCCGTCAGGTTCTGTCGGCTGTCGGTGTTCTGGAACAAGATTGTCGTTACAATTTTTACAATTTTCGAGCGATGTCACTTGTCGCCAGAACCCCTTGGAGGGCCTCATGGTAATATTGAATCAAGCACTCGAGCAGTATTTCAATGTTATTGTTCGCCCTATGCATCTTCTGCCCATCCCATTGTCCCGCCCCCTCTTCCTTCAACTCCGCCTCTCTCTTTCTTCTTCAGACGTCGCCAAGGTTTAAAAACTTCAACTCGTCGAAAAGTTTTTTGTCGTTTTAAAAATGACAAGCGGCAGTAACCACGCGACGGTTGCCGTCCGGAAACCATTTTCTACTATATTGGCACTTTTGGCTTTCGAAATAAAAGTAAGTTTTGTTATTTTTTCGATTGCATACAAATTAAAAAAGAAAATGATAGAAAAAAAAGTAAGTTCACCATTGTTTAACAGTAAATAAACTAGCATAAGCAATTGTTGTTTAGTTATTCTTAAATGAGAGAGTCAGAAAGGAGTAGTTTCTTTTGCAGTTTTCAACGTTTGAAAATTCCTTGTTTGATATTTTGCAAGAGCAAATTCAAAAACCCAAACAAATTTTTGTTCCTGTCTGCTTCAGACGGATTACGCCGTCGCTTTTTATTTCCGGTTTCCAGCATGTTAAAACATCGTGGGTAAGCCAACAGGAGAAAATAGTTAAATCGACTTGGCGGGAACATAAAAGATTTTAAGATTAAAGAATTGCCGAATTTTATTGCCGTTAATGAACACTGACTTAGTTTTGCTCTCGTGTTTTGTTGGTTTTGAATTCGAGGGCGAGTAAAAAGATAGTTTTAGAATGCTGAGTGATATTGTTTTTTTAGTACAGGAGAAAGACTTTTCGAAAGATCAAAACAAGAACGGCGGCCACATTGCAGTCACATGCCTCAGGAAGCTGTCGACAGACCTAGCTAGCTATTTGCGAAATCAACAATGGATGACTAGATCATCTTCTCTGAGGGATAATATTGTTTAACTGTTTCTTGTAATAAAAGATTTCCGTTTCTGCTTGGCCTCATTATGACCACCAATATTTGTCACAGCGGTTTTCTTTTGCTCAAACGGGGCGGCAGAGTAATTCCCTTTTAACATCCATTTGTAAAAAGTAGAAAGCTTTATTAATAGCCAGGTTAATATATTTCAAAGATAAGTATCTGTATTCAAGAACAAACCAAAAAGAAAGACTTCATTTCTGTTTTACACGAACTTTAAAGGCCACCAATATTTGTCACAGCGGTTTTCTTTGCTCAAACGGGGCGGCAGAGTAATTCCCTTTTAACATCCATTTGTAAAAAGTAGAAAGCTTTATTAATAGCCAGGTTAATATATTTCAAAGATAAGTATCTGTATTCAAGAACAAACCAAAAAGAAAGACTTCATTTCTGTTTTACACGAACTTTGACCCTAACTCAACGGGTAGCATTTATCATTCGCACGCGATTTGAATACTTTAGATTTTAAAGGATTGAATTCGTATGGTTTGGAGCGAAAATTTACTGTAAAATATTGTTGTCTCGACGCCTGTTTGGCTGTTTATGTGATATTCTTTTCGCTAGTTAAATTTTCATTATATGGTTTTATCGTTTTTTCGAGGCCAAAGCTTCTTTTCAAATTCGATTTAAGTCGCTGGGTTTATATCACTTCAGTTTTGTGTTCATGATAATACAAACTTCATTGATAAACTATTTGCAATTCTGAAAAAAAAAACATTATTGAGGACAAGTCAATTTTCAAAGAATAGATTGTCACTTTTAAGTTTGCCTTTGCAAACTAAGCTCAAATATCGTTTTCTTATTTTTTCGCGCCACTTCCAAAGTTTCTTCAGTATTGAAAACGATTCCTGAATAGAATATCTTTTTAATGATCGTTCATCATAACCAGCGTCTGGGATTAATAACAAATATCGTTTCCTGTTCTTTAATCTCTAAATTGTTTGCCAAAGACTAAGTCTTAAGCCGGTTAAGGCGTGTTTTCCGTACTCTTTATGGTCTTCCAATTTTTTGATACACTCAGCAACAGCGAATTTTCTGCCATGTAAAGAAAAAAACCGCCTGCAATATCATAACTGATTCTTTTTGATTATTTCCGATATGCTATGGCTTTTGTATTTAAACACACTGATTAAGCCACGAGATTTCATATAACATCTTTTTAGTCCTATCGATTCACTCTAACTAAATAATTTACAGTAGTCAATGAGAAATATAAAGATATGTTGACATATTAAACTTTCAAATTTCAGCCATTTTATTTATCCGTTGTTCTTTTTAATCTGTGTTTTCCAGCGAATTATTGCCAAGCAATAATGCTTATCCCAGTTTTAGCATTATAAATAGAGCGAGCCAACACAACAGTTTACATCTTCGCGGTTTGAGATATCTTTAAGCGCCCAAGCACCGTTTTTCACCTATTGTGTTTCCAAGTAGCTTGTTTGAATGTTTTGTCTACTTTGTAGTAGCTTGTGAGTCTTCGAGCGTATTTCGTCGCTTGCAAAATGTATTAAAATGAAGCCAATTTCTTAACAGGAAACAATACGCTATTTTCAACAAGTCCTTGCTTATTTCAAAAGCAGACTCAGCTTTGGTTTGGTCTTGTTGCTAAAACTAAAAGATTCATTTCGAGAGACTAATAAATACTTTAAATGTTTAGAATTTTTTCTGTGCTACAAAAATTAATGTTGACCTCATGAGCTGATAAGCGTGCAGCTCAGCACTGCACGTCTTCAATGAAACCACACACCATAAACGACAAAGTACTCGAGACAATAGCCAGAGTTCTTGCAATTGTTGGTGTTGTAATAAGTGCAGATTAAAACTCCAAATTGATCTGTCATGTCTTCTTATTCCCAAACATTGAACTGAAGGAAAGTTTGTCAAAATCAAAGATTATATCCATCAGATATTTTACTTTTTTAATGAAAAGTATAGTGTACACAAAGTAATGAATTTTTAATTGGGTTTATTATCTATGAGTGTCTTTGTGGTGGCAATGAACAAAATCTTGAAAACTTTGTAGTGGTTTACAGTCCAGCAATATTTCTGTGTGTGCGTCATTTTTTCAACAACCGAAATTTGCATTACATAATGCTTACAATTCCATCTGTAGCTTCTCGTATAGTAACCAAGGTTAAACATAGTGTTACTACTTCAAGCTTTGAAAAACGAATTCTTCCAGGGCGAAGGTCTTGAAAAGAACGAGAAATTTCGCAAAGGTCTGATTTATTTCATTCCTTTGTATTTTTTAAATCACTCCTGGTGTTTGGTATGCTGTCACGGCAATTTAATAGGTCAAATTCCTCACAGAGGCCGATTTGCATGACGCTGTTTTAAGCATACTTTTTAGAATTCCATTCTCTTCATTTTTTGCCAAAATATAGAATTCTTTTACTGAGTGAGGAAAGAGTTTTTTCGTCACTAAAACTTGAGTTTTATGAACAAAGCAGACACTGAACTGAGAGCTGAGGATGTAACAACGTTCAGCTACACTTTACAGAGTTGTGCGTAACACACGCGGATCTCTTCAATAAAACGAGTTATTTGGAAAAATAAAAAAAAGTTATCGACAATGGGTAATGGAGCTGAAAAGTGAGATCAACCCTGCTGAACTTTTATATTGAGAAAACATTTCATAATTTCACTCTCCTCTCCTCACGCCATTAACACTTGTCTAGTTAGGAAGAAAAAAGGGGTGTACGAGTTTTTGTTAAAATAAATTCAAATTATTTCGTTTTTAATGTTAATTTCGCAGCTACAGAAGCTGTTTTTTCATTTCAGAACCATTCACTAATTAAATTCAGAATGTTTGGCACCCTGTTCGTACATTACGTGGTTGTACATTCCAGACAAAAGTCAATAAAGGTTGCCCCTTAAGGCTTAAAATAAAAGTTTCTAGATTCATAAGAGCAGAAGTCACATGTTGGACACTGCATTGCTTCATCGATCATAAAAAAATCATCTTTATACACACCTACTGAAATATGTCCATATTTAATTTTTTAGATTTTGTAAACAAAATTATTCTTCAGCCAATGACGTGCAAAATATTTTCTCAGACCCACGCAGTCTCCATTTTTTTCCTAATCTACTCCTCAATTATCATTCCTAAATCTATTACTTGCCCTCCAATGTATTTGGCAGTGTTAATATTTTTTCTGTTAATGATAACTCTGAAGCATTTAGCAAACAGCTGCTAAGCCAAAATTATTGGAAAGGATGGGCGGTGGGGGGTGGGGGAGTAAGAAAGAAAATTCTTTTTTAAAATGTGTAGCAAGAAATCGGAAAAGTTTTAGTTCTACCCAGATGCAAGTTTTTGGGTATTCAGTCAATTGAGATTTTAAAAATGTAAATATTTATAGTTAACCTAGGTGCGGTAATGAATGGATTTCTTCTAATGTTCTATATTATATACCACCCAGTAACTTAGTTTGCTTTTGAAAATATCACTTACAGATGAAATGTAACCTCATTAACATTTTCAAGATTCATAAAAAAATGTGTAAGATAATTTTATATTGTTGTTGAGACTAAAGATAAACACCACCAGGAACCAATTTACAAATCACAAGTGTGCGTGGAACGGAATCAAAATAGAAAATGAACTGAATTGTCAATTTCCGCGCTTTGATAAACTTGAAATTCAGTCTAATGACTAAGGGAAATGACGTTCAATTCGGAAGCGTCGAACCGCCCAAGAAATTTAATTGAAAATATATAATGACTCTCAAAAACCGCTTTGATACAAGTTGATGTTTCAGACAAAGACTGATCGTCTACATCCGCGATGATTCCCACTCGCATGAAACCTCTCGGCCGACTTATCGGGTCGATCCATCTTTGTACCTTTCATATCTACACAGTATGTACGTTGCTTGAAAATAATCGCGGTAACAATTTCACTTGAATGCGCGCGTTTAAAGATTGAAGAGAAAAGGAATCACTCAATTATATGACTTTTTAACAGTGAAATATAAAACTCGGTCCACCCTTGGGGAACTTTGCAAGATAAAAGTTAAGTAAAGTTACCATACACCTGCCGTTCTTAACGACAAAAGCTTTGACTCAACGTACATAGATGATGTTCAACACTAATATGCATTGTAAAAAACAATTATTTATTTTTTGATTCGCTTTTCTTTCTCTAAATACAATTTCGTGTGGTGTCAAATAGAATAACTCGAAAAATTCTTTTATTATCTGAAGATAATCATATATTTCCTTTTGAAAGCAAATCTTGAGTTATTACCATGCGAATATAACTCATTTAAATTATTTTGAATTTTTAACACCAGCCAGCAGGTTTAATTTACATCTTTGATATAATTTACAACAGGCCAGCCTGCGTGTTTTTTTTTAAAATTGTTTTAACTTGCTAGCGAAATTCTCTTTATACTCTTTAACATTTGCCTTATGATAAAAATACTTTCTACCCTCGAATCTAAAATAATCTCTACCAAAATAAATACTTTTTTATGTTATTTACAATAGATATACTTAAAAGTTCGACTTCCCAACAGAGATAAGTTTGTGTTTAATACGTTGTGGTATCGGTAGTTTGTGGACAGAGTTTACGGTATTTTCAAGTCGACCAAGGATGGGATTCTGACATAAATCCTCGAGTCGTTTGGGTTCGTGAAAACGTACAAGTTTTCCGATGCATGTATACTTTTCTGCGAACTGCATTTCCCACTCTTGTAGACTGTCTAACTGTAGAGGGTTTAAGTCAGAAAGATCATCAAGTTCTTCTACGTCTTTCACCGCCGTTAGTTTCTCAAGTGAGAAAGTTGCGAATGCCCGACTTGCATCTCTGCCGGCAAGCAAAGAATATGCTCCTTTCGGACCATAGTAAGTTTTGGCAGATGAAACATCAAAGATCTTTCCATTTACTGCGACATAAATTTCGTCTTTTTTAGTGACTCCGTTGAAGTTTCTTAATTCTTTTAGTGTGAGATGTTTATGTTTTTTATGGCGGTAAGATGTACTTCTTGATGACAACGTTCCCACATATTTATTTTTTGAGCCAACGATCTCTTTTAGTTTCATCCAGGAAATCTGTAGTGTGAGCAAAGCAGTACCAAGAAGAAATAAAGTTTGTAATGGGATTTGAAATAACAAACCGGCGATGTCCCAAAGATCATGGCTTCCAATATATTCTCTTATTCGATAAAAACTCCACGAAGGAAGAGAAAAATCGCACTTGCCCATTGTCAACAGCTTTTTAGCTGAAAGCGATTTGTATCTCGTAGCGCGATGCACATTCGGTCGCGTTTTGTTGTGGTCTGAGGTCAAAGCCGGTATTACACTTGTATTTTGTATAATCGAAGAGGTACTATAAATAACGGAAGATGACTTATGAGTAGAAACAAAAGCTCGCTATGGTTCAAGGCCTCTGAAAGAGGTTCGGTTAGCTCGTGACAGCTTGGTATTGTTTCGTAGCTGGAATATTCTAATGAAACACGCTGGGCCGTTCTCGCTTTTGTTGCGGATTGAAGTCCTGAGGCATGAAAATGATGGATTGGCAACTGTCGTTTGAGAGAGTGTTTATCCTATTCCGGTCGATCGTACGTCATCAACATAAGAGCAAGCGGAATTTGCATCTCATTCGAAATGAATGAAAGTTCCAGCTTTTTAAAAAACCAATCAGTGAACCGCTTCGCTTTACGAGCTGTCAAGTTTTGCTTGTTCTTCCGTGTCAAGTTATGGTTGAGAAAGAAAGTAAAATGGTTGTAATGTGTAAGCTGAACTGCAAACGGAGAGAAGAAACTGCACACTCACAGACAACTCACGAACATTCTAACAGACCGAGCACAAAAACTTTTTCATTTAAGATTATTCAGAGAAAAGCTTGACTTCGATTTATAATGCCATTTTTACTGTTTATTATTGTTTGTCAAATTTTCGAGTTACTTTCAGAAAATAAATCTTTTATATAGCATATAATATAAAGAAGTCAAACTAGTGATTTTAGTGGTCTTTGCTTTTTTTTCCTAAATGTTAGTTGCACATAAATTCATAATGCGTGTTTCAAATTCTGTTTTGATGGCTTAAAAACTTCCACTTTTCGTTTACTGTCCATTCGTTGCTTAGCTAATGTTTACAAACAGTGAAGTCCATGCGTTACTTGAGCTTACGTTGTTACCACGTAAGTTAAACATTCCGGGTTGCTTCTGTTTAATGATCTATGCATGATAAACTCTTTCGAAAAATCAGCAGTACTTCTTTTCTTCTCTCTATGACTGTCAATGCTTTACACTAAAGATTGAGGTTTAACTGCAAAAAGTAACAAACAACACTTTGATACAAATTGTTCGTTCTTTTTGAAAATATTATTGGTGGTCAAGACCAAATAATTAACTTTTAGGGTCTGTTTACATGATACCGAAACGGAAATCCGTTTAAGTCATTCCGGCTCAGTCAATCCGCACGAAATTTCTTTCTGGTATGAAATTCTATTCTGCCATTATATAAATTGAAAACGAAGTCCACTGCGAAATGAAAACATGGGCAAGTTGTGTATGTATATGGCTTTTACTATTGCTAAAAACGCAATATTGAGCCGATTGATTTTGTTATTTGAATGCAGTAGTCCAATACAAACTTTCTACATTGTTAAACAAAACCTTTTTAGGAATGAAAACTGTTTCTGGTATCATGAAAATAGCCGCTAACAATCCTCCCGTGAGATGTTCAAAGTCAGCTAGAATTTCGAGATAGAAACAAACTCGATCACAATCAAACATTTCATTGCAGACCATCAATCATCTTGTCCCCATTCAAATTTAATAGTTTGAGTTTTTCATAGCGTCGCCCGTGGTACTCAATAAGTTAAATATAAACCACAAAATAATTCTCCACTTAGATTGTTTTAAAGTTTGTCCATGAATTAATTTATCTGAAAACAATTCTACAAGTTGTAAGCTTGATTAATAACTTTTCAATAATTTTGCTTTGAAGATAATGACTTTTTTGTGTGTGTGTAAATATAAAACTGAACTGAGGTCGCGTTCAAAGCTCAGTTTGACTTTGAGAATTGAGTCTGCCAATCGTTTCTGCTTTGAAGCGGTTGGAATTTGAAGATTGAAGTTGAATGTCTTTGCAGTGAATGGTACAAGAACACCTATTTGCAACAAAACTGTTGCCATTGTTTTCTTATTTAACTTCTGTTTTTGAAGGGAAAAAAATACCGCAGCATATACTTAATTTACTTGTAAAAAATTTTGGAAATCAATTTTTCGCCAAGGCTGCTACGCGTAGGAGGAAGTTCAGGGGCGGGTCTGTGGTGGGGTTAGGCACCAGCCTCCTTTTGTTGTTGTTTTGCTTCAATGTATTATAAAATGTTTTTTCACCAAACGGCCTCAAAAGAAGATTATATGGTTCATAAACCAAGTAAACTTCAATTAAACTTTCCATTAACATGAACTTAAAAATGTGATTTTTTGTGGACTAATAAAATTTTTATCAAAAAAACAATACAACGTATGAAAAATTTATGAAAGTACTATATTTCGGCTAGCCAAACCAGCCATCTTCATTTTCACACCTGAAGATGGCTGGTTTGTTCTAGCCGAAATACAGTACTTTCTTAAATTTTATATACGTTGTTTTGAGTATTTTAGTTTTTCTACTATCGTCAACAAGAGTTTCAACTCCGACGTAAGTAGTTGACGTTATTGTGTGCCTTATAAAATTTTTATCATAATACTTGATACCGTTCATTGGATTTGTTATCAAAAAGCAACTTCAGAGTTTGCGAAAAGTTAACAAACCTATATTTTAACCCAGCCTCAGGAAAAACCTGCTTGTTCCCAGTTCATAAATTATTGTCTGCATGGGAAATTTCAAGAATATTTTTTTGTTTTTTGAGAAATATATTTCATTATATCTTCTCGCCAAATAATCACTGTTAGTAACGCTTATGATTAAACTTAATGACTTTCATTTTTTGCAGGTGATTCGTATTATATACGTTGTGTTGACTTTTTGATTTATTATATTTTAGATTTTCTACTATCGTCAACAAGAGTTTCAACTCCAACGTAAGTGGTTGACGTTATTGTGTGGCTATTTTTTTAAACTGTAAAACTTTTATCAAAATACTTGATACCATCAGTTAAAGCGGAAAAGTGAGTACCATATGGCGCTCATTGGATTTGTTATCAAATAGCAACTTCAGAGTTTCCGAAAAGTTAAAGAAAACTATTTTTAACCAAGCCACAACCTGTTGGTTCCCGGTTCATGAATTAATGTCTGCATGGGAAATTTCAAGAATATTTCTTGTTTTTTGAACAATATATTTCGATTATATCTTCTCGCCAAATAATCACTGTTAGTAACGTCTATGAATAAACTTAATGACTTTCATTTTTTGCAGGTGATTCGTCGCGTCACAGAATAGCTTATTTTCATGAGGGTGGTAAAGGGGGGGGGGGGTCTAGATCTCGTTTCACGGAAAATAAAACGGTCCTTTCACAATTCACGAAAAATAAAATAGGTCATGACGGTTGTCGAAAATAACAAAGACATAATGAAAATCACGGTTCACGACGAATTAAACATTTATTTCTCGTTTCACGGAAAATAATTTTGCAAAAATCACGCTTCACGGCTACTATGAAAGTCACGATTCACGACGAAAAAATTAGCCATTTATATTTCACGGGGAAAAAAAGGGCGATCACGAATCACGAAAATACCCTTTACCACCCTCTTTCATTATAATAGGCCTTTTGCAATAATTGATCACGTGATCAACTTTCAGCAAACACAAAAATAGTTCGCTTTTGAAAAATTTTGTTAGCATGAGCTGAAAGAGCATATTAGAGTTAGGTTACCCTGTAAATTTTCAGCCATATATCTGAAAAGTAGCGTTTGCAACGGCCGCCGTAAATTAGAAGGATTGTATCAAAAAATAACTCTTGCCACCCAGTCACGCTTGCGTGGTTTTCCATACAAATCCTTGTTAATTCTGAAATATTTAAACTGTCGTTAAAACTTTCCCATACGCATTTAAAGGCTCAAATTGCCTGTTATGAAATAAAAGGAGATTTGAACTTCGTTGTGCTAAAGGAAATATTTCACGACAGTTTGAAAATTTCCTAGGATTTGTATGGAAAACCATCCAAGCGTGATTGGGTGACAAAAGTTGTTTTTCTGATTTATCCGTACAAATCTTTCCAAAATAGTAGGTTTAACACCAATGCAAAACCGTGAACGATCAATTTATCCTTGCCAACGTTGGATCAGAAGATCGT
>JAOEHV020185389.1:0-13498 GCA_025447995.2 Isaurus tuberculatus | reverse complement strand
TCCTCTCATACGATGTCTTGTTATTTCGTTACAGAATGCCAGTTATTTCAACGATAGAAACAAAGATATTGACAACACAAATACGGAAGAAGAAGACTTACAGCGGATGAAGGAGATTTTCGAAGAACATTCGCACACCAGTATTTGTCCCAGCATGCGGGTGAAAAAATTTCTTCCAGATTCGCAGCTTGGATCTTTTTTCAACTCTAAAATGTAGCTAAAAGGTATTTAGCCTTAATTTTTAACCTTTTAGGCTTAATTTTGTCTTCAAAAGCCATGTAAGAGCCAAATTTATAAGAGCTCTCAGGAAGCTGAGAATTGCCCGAAGATCATAAGGAGAAGCTGATGGAGTTGACGGCGAGATGGGCTTGTTATATGTATCTTTCGTTCAGTTATCAGTGTCGTGATTGGTTTACTTAAACGTTCCTTGATTGGCTGACATACTCGTTCTGTGATTGGTTCGAGCTGTGCTGTGTTTCCGAATGGTGTGCAGCCAAGCGTGAATTTAGTTACTATTGATTCTTTCACGATTCTCTCTTTATCGATGAGCCTAGAGCTGCCAAGTCAGTAACACTACAAAAAGTCCATCAATGTTTCTCAATTTTAATTCTTTTTGTAGTAAACAAAAAATTCTTTCTCAGCGAAAGCCAGTTTGCTATCCACGCTTAAACGTATCATATAGCCTGATGATTGAGCTGAGGAGCGCAGATGTAAGCGATCAAGGGCCGCGTAGAAAGGTGTACGGTTAAATAAGTTTTGAAAACTATAGAAAAAAGAGAAAATACAACATAAATCAAATAGCTCTGTGAGCTTGCTCATTCATTTCTTGGTTGATACGTCAAGATACTAAAGTTGAAATTATTAAAACTATTTGAATTCATTTATTCCCATGTTACGATCTCAACTGGTGAACTTTCTAGTCCTTTCGTGAAAAATCCAACAAAAAAATGTAAATTGAAATAGAATTTTGCCTTCTTTCAAACAAAAGGTGTTTTTTTTATTCGTTTTCCTACCAAATCTCTTGGTAAATCAAACCATCTAGAAATTTTTAACGTTTTTTTTCCGAGAAAAATATAGTGCACTAAAAATTTTAATTCTGCTTCAACAAAATCGCAGTTACAATATTAGGAAAAAAACCTTTTCATTTTCTGAGCTTAAAAAATTAAAGAGCTCTTGATCACGAAATTTAATCTACCAAACGGATTTCACCATGCAATGAGACGAATTCATTCCAAAAGAAATAATACATCGTTAGTTATCAAGTCGGGAGAACAAAAAGTGACAAAAAATGTTTTTTTTTTTAGATTTTTTCTGCTAGTAAACTAAAAAAATGCCAAAATGACTTCAAGTAAAATTAATTTAAAAAATGATTGACGTACGGTCACAAGACATTGTAAAATAAAACAATAAAATTTTATATTGCGGGCATAAATAGCTTTTGGACCCGTTTCAGATGCCGTCCACACGTAGCTGGGTATTTTCGAGAACGGAGATCTTTTTCTCCGAACACGGTTACCGTCCACACCGGAAGCCGGCGTTTTCGGGCATCGAAACGGAGGTTTTCAAATACGCTCTCCAGAGTGGAGATTTTTGAAAACGGAGATTTATCGTATTCGTGTGGACGGGGAAAGACGGAGGTTTTCAAATACGATGACGTCAAATGTAGGTTCCAGTCTATTTCGCGGCTAATTTGAATATGGTAACCATAGAGAGCGCACGTGCACGCATGC
Source organism: Isaurus tuberculatus (assembly GCA_025447995.2). Lineage (NCBI taxonomy): Eukaryota > Metazoa > Cnidaria > Anthozoa > Zoantharia > Zoanthidae > Isaurus > Isaurus tuberculatus. The sequence goes on along the minus strand of JAOEHV020185389.1, from coordinate 11,768 downwards.
TTATAGGTAAAACCGAGCGTATTCGAATCGTTTTGGAGGATACGTGTGGACGGTCAAATATAATTCGAAAACGCTACGTATGGACACAGATTTTTTTAAATACGAAGAAAAAATCTCCGTTTTCGAAAATACCTGGCTACGTGTGGACGGGGTCTCAAACTCACTTTAGCTCGAGCCGTTTGCGAGGACGGGTAGGCCCAAAACATGTTTCTAACCGAAAACCTCTTTATCATTATCATCTTGGGGGTTTCGGAAAAATGTGAAAATGACAACAAAATAGTCTGAACAGCTACACATGCGTTTTAAATTTACAAATGGGTTTTATTTTCTTTTAATAACAATCAACTTCAAATGAAGTTTGCTAAAAAATACATCATTTGAAATACATAATTGTATCATTTGAAGTGTAAAAACTTCTAAAAATTACATCAAAATTAAATTAATGGAGCGTCGTAAAATTGATTTGGTGCCGCTAACGTTCATCGGACGTTAAGGACTTACCCCCTCCCCCTCCCCCTTAATGTCCAGTATTGTTTTGTGCTTTTTTTAGGCTCATCTACCGTGTGGGGTTTGAAAAATTTCACGGTAATTCCTTCCGATCGCCACACAATTGAAAAAAAAAAACATTAGAAAAAATTACTGAAGGAAATAAAAACCATTATAACTTCTTGAACTTAGCTGGTCTCGTCAGATGAAACTTTTTGCTAAGTATTATTCACTCTTCTACCAGAGGGAGATGAAGACATTCCGACTGGTTCTGTAGTAAATTGTGGCAGCTGCAAGTCGTTTAGATTTTCTTCGAAGACGGAAATGCAGCGACACCTGTCCTTCCTTCATCGACGTCCGTGTTTCTTAGCATTTTTTTTTTTGGCAACCTTCTTGATCCCCCTCCCTTAACGTCCAATGGACGTTAAGCGGTACCTAATCGATTTTACGACGTCCCCCTAACATCGTGCGGCCTTTGAGTCTCACTTCTTATAGTTTTGTTTTGGTTAAAATACATTTTAGCTCGCAAAATTGTCCATTTTAGCCGTAATATCCGCCACAATACAAAAGGAGTGATAATAATATATTTATGGAGCCTTACACTGCACTACCATTAATTTCCAACTGTCAAAAACTGAGGTACTTTAATCCGCGAAAGATTAGGTAATGGACGCGGCTCTGCTACTACTTTAAACCTTTTACAACAGTAAAAGTATTTAATTGAATAATTAGTTTTTTTTACACAGTTCGATGTATTTTCTAAAGTTCTAGTTCAGGCAAGATATTAGTTTCTTAACTGCCTTGCGATTATGAATAAACTTATCAAGAAAAGTTTTTTCGCAGACGGTTTTAAACAAACATCTGTAGTGCAAAACATACTTTTTAATTGTTTTCAAAGCAAAGTATAAGCTAACCAATCACAAGTAAGCTTCCTTTCCTTGATAGAGTTTGTACCGTAATTATTTAGCAACGGCCTTGTTAGCCTGCGTAACAAGCGCTTCACGAAATTTTGGACGCGTGGGAAATGGGGCTAGAGCTATTCGCAATTTGTCTTCATCGGACGCCATCTTTAACTTCGAGAACAAAAAATATGAAATATGTCAATCATTTTATTTATGCCGCACCAATGAGGGACCCTGTTGTCTAGCGAATGGCGTTTTTCAAAATAGAGCGGTTTGCGGGCAAGAGTTTCTTTCCTTTCCTTTGCCTCCCCCACCCCCCTCTCTTGATATTTTTACTCGCCCCCATTTCCCGCTCGTCCAAAATTTTACAAAACGCTTGCGCTGCACCAGTATCGTAGTCGTTGCGGGATTGAAACTTCTTGAAATCTGATTTTTTTTCCAAGTTTCTCTTACGCAGTTACTTAAATGCATTTCTGTCGGTAATTTATTCCTGTGCATTCGTCATTCTTTAAAAATAAATGCGCAGTTAAATCGAGAACGAGGAATGCATATTGGGGGCGCTCATTTCATTTTATCCCGTAGTTTTTTTGGCCAACAATTTAATGTATTTTTTGATTGGTCGAAATTTTTGGTTAAGGTGTTCTTACTTTATTAGTCCACGTAAGGACGGGAGTGAATCGACACAAAAAGTCGATTGAACCTTTTTTTCCTTGCAATTATTTTAAAATGTTTGTAAATATGCATTAAAATAGATAATTTTATTGTACATCATGTTTTACAGCAATATCTTGTCGATTGTTTTTTTTAATAAAATATTTTGAGCTGCATCAAAGGAAAACTTGAGAATTCTTTATAGGGAGCCTTTTTATATGTGGCTAGAAACGAAATCTAATTAACTCGGCAATCACTGCAAAGCTTTTTGCTACAAACGCGATGGTAAAACGGGCATCTGAGAAATGTTATTACTTCAATATATCTTCCATTTTTACAGATATATATGCAAATAAAATATTTTGCAAGTTTAAACAAAAATAGAAAAAAAAATTTCACGACAAGTGTTTCAATACTTAAACATTATCATTACAGGTTTCCGTCACGAAAATGTCCACTGTTGCATTGTCGAGTTGTCACAAATCTCCATGGTAATTCTGTATGAACCTTTATTTGTTGAAAGACAAAGCCCGGAGGCAGGATTATATAATCTGCCACTTTTCTGTCAACAAAAAAGCCACTGTATCAACTAACTGGTAACCGTAATAAATACCAATAAAGCAGACCTCAAGAGAAATAAGGATTTTCGTCGAAGATAGTTAGAAAATTCACAAGTGAAAAACATTGTTCCAGGCATTTGATTGGACAAACGATATTTTTAACTAGTGGACAGTAATCGTTCAGAAAACTACGTCCCTCTTTGGCGCAAAAACTACTGACAACCATCAAATCACTGTCTGTTTACGCTCATAATGTCAAAACAGTTTGTGTTAGTTTCTCCAGTCGATAGGTTTATTATGGAATTAGAGAACAAGACAACAGTACAAACCAGAGCCCGTTTGTTTGCTGGCTAAACAGTTCTCTGTGACTGCCAACATTCAAGCTCATTATTATCTATGGTAGGTTTATGGGGTAATGTCCGCTGTCAAAATAGCCTTAGTGCCCATATTAGTGGCTGCAAGTGCAGGATACTAGCATGATAGTGCTACAAGAATTTGTGATAGTCATTCCAGCCACATCCCAAGGCTCACCACTATTTGTGGCTACAAATACTTGGCAGTCTTAATCACACGTGTTATTTATTCTGGATTATCATTTCAGCCAAATGACACAAGAATCATGTTTTTACTGCAGGACCGTATGCAGGAATTTTGCTGGGGGGGGGGTGCAAACAAAATTTTTTGGGAACAACCCCCCCTCCCCCCACCCTTCCACCAACTACACCACAACCAACCCTCGGATACATTTTCTTCTCCATAAAAAGGCTTGGAAAAGTAAGAGAAAAAAGTTCTTTGTGCTGGACACATTGTTTTCATAAGCAAATATGTTTCATCGTTATCTCAAGGGTTAATGAAAATGTGAGCTCATGGCGAAATCTAGAACGCCGAACTTATTGTATCTAACATATATATCTATTACTTTTATAATCAAGTGGACTTTTGCGGATCTTTACGGCCGCTGGGGGGGGGGAGGGGTTTGTGTGCACACCCAGCACACCTTTCCTGCATATGGGCCTGTACTGTTCTCACCTTTGTGTACCTCCACTGCTGTGGTCCCCGTTCACCACGGCATTTCATTACTCTAACTTTAGCTGCAGCAAAGTCAGGCATTTCAAGACATAGCAGACTGTTTATCTTTAATTCATGGTCCTCATTTAAACCCCAGTGCTAAAACAGAAAACATATATTAGTTTAAAAGTCAGCCATGAAGAGCTTTCAAAATCTCTTTCAAGAAGGTGGCCTACCCCCCAAAATAGGCACGTCTACCCTAAGAAACTGAAAAACTCAACAGGGAAACAAATGCTTACTTCTTTTCTATTGCTTTAAACTACTGACCACTGGAGACTTCTAAGATGAGAATAAAAAAACGAAGGGACATGGTTAAATCAGCTCTGAATCCGGAAAACACTGACACAGAAACAGAATCAAATGCAACTTTTTATTCGCTAAAGAAAATCAAAATTATTGTTTAAAATTGAAATTAAAGTTGGTCATGTTTAGTTGAATTATTATAAAATACCTTAGCATTTGTATCTCCACACTCATGAAGTATGACAGACACCTTCTTCTCATATGGGCTTCCAGGGGTGTCTAAACAGAGGTTCTCACCAACATTTTTCAACTGTTTTTTAGTAAAAAACAATGTTATTTGAATAGAAATTTTTTCGTAATTTTAAACTAAAATTTACTGGTAAACCAATTTATCATTCCAAAGTAAAAGAACTCAAATTTTAAAAGACTCTTAATATTATGTAGGTGTTGTTGTCAGACTTTACTTATGAGTTTGATAAGATCTTCAACAATTGAACATAATTAACATACGATATTTTCAAAGTTTTATAATAGAAGATAATTAATAAGTACATGGTTTGAAGCATCTACGACAAGTAGTACTTTGTTTAATTTAGTAAATTAATCGATCAAATATTTAATATGGTCAAATAGGGGTATCAAATGATTACAGTTTTAGAAGAGAGCCAAATTGATGAGGGTCTTTTCATTGAGTTGAACTATTTTTTTTTACATGCATTGTATGTTAATCCCCCATGCAAGGAAAACCTCATACAGCAAGCTAAAGTTTTAAATTTACAATAGATTCCCATTGAGACTCTGACTTTATCATGTTCCTAAACATGTTATTCAAAGGGCAAGGCATTCAAGTTACATAAGATTACATTTTTTCTTCCATTATTATCAATACTCATGGCCAAATGACAAACTGCCCTCTACAAACGGTAAATGAGCAGGCTGTAAATGCCGCCCGGATTCTGACTGGGTGCAGAGACCCCTAAGAACTTCTCTCAGCCAATGAGACAATGACGACGATGACGATGACAACGACGACGATACTGACGACGATGACGATGATGATGCTGATGAAGACGACGATGACGACGATGATGATGCTGACGATGATGACGATGATGATGCTGACGATGATGACGATGACGACGATAAATTTCTACGATTTGGCTTTGTGTATTGATAATAATAATAATCACATGACGTTTGTCGAGCATATAGTTTATTTGTAACCCTCGGGCGCAAATGACGCTACTCGGGCCACAAATAAACTATATGCCCTTCGAACGTCATGTGATTGTCCTATTAGTGACAGAACAAGGGACATACCTGACCTTTCCATATAACTGGTGGGTGTTTCTTTTGATGATGTTGCCAAGCATTGTAACCCTGAGGCTGTGACATTTCAGGATAAATGTTTTTCAGGAACCATTTAAATGACTTACAGTTCAGATTTTTCCTCAATTCAACTCGGCTGCTCACATCTCCGTAATTTTGACCTGACAAATCTTTTCGAATACTATAAAAATTTTTCTTATAATCATCAAGCCATACTTCAGCAAGTCTCATAGAGTTAAATGATGCTGTGTCACCCTTTGAGTCTGAACCATAGGGTCGCCTCCGTCGAAAAACATGACCAACACGAGAACAGGGGATTATCTCCAGCTTACCACCACACATCCACAACTGGAAAAAAGACCATCTTTTTAGTGCATGCATTTTTTCATTAGAAGTTAAATAAATAAATAAAAGTAGAAAGGGGGTCACAGAGAGGCAGACCTCATAAATTGTGGTGCAGTAAGTGAATGAAGACACGAGGCTCTGAGACCTTAAAGATAAAGATGCTTTTAATAGAATCAAATTGAGGGCAACAGTATAACGTTAAACCCCCAGGTATTTGATAAGTGTCATAAAATAGATGGTGATGGTTTGATTGACAAAAATACTACACTTAGTAATCAAATGAAACATACCATATTATTTGATCAAAAAAGCACTATGGCTCTGATTATTATTATTATTATTATTATTATTATTATTATTAATTTTTTTTTTTGCATGGCACATATGGCAATTTTTCCAGGGCAGCACTTGTTTGAGGGCCAAAAAGACTTGCTTAAAAAGATAGAGCATGTTTTTATTCTGCATATTATGGCTTTACATTTTGGTATAGAATCTTACTACTACTATGCCTCTGAATTCCCTGGGGAACAAAAGGCCGCAACAACACCCTCCAACAAATGCGGTTCTGGGAAACCCTCTTCAGCTCAGTCCATGTCTTACCAGCTGCCTTCAGCTCAGCGTCAACACTTCTGCACTAGGTCTGTTTTGGTCGGTCCACCTTCCGCTACCCTTGTGGATTCTGACAGTCAAGGATCATAATCTTTTATTGTCCTATATCAAGTTCTTTCAAGTGGGATCGCGACGCTTATTTGAGATGGCACTTAATAACTTCTCTTGGTTAAAACACAGCACTTATACAAGGGTGTAACTTATTTGAACTAATACAGCACTGATAACAATCTTAAGTACCTAAAGTAATCAAAAACTTAATCAGGACAACCTACTTTAAAGGAAAGCTCAAGATTTTCTCCACCCCAGATGTCCATTCCCTCATCATACTGTCCAATCTTAGTGAAGTATTTTCTGTTGATAGCAAACAAACCTCCAGCCATTGTTGGTGATCTGGAATACAATTGATGAGTTGTATAGTAAAATATGACATGGGAATTAACAGTTACAGACAAAGGTTGTTGTATTTTAAAGAAAGTTGCCAAAAGGACAATTGTGGGTTTAGTTTTTAACATGTGTCTAGGTGTTTTTAAAACAAGGCCACTTAATTTGGAAATCATGTTGATTTCAGATTTGGGCTGCTGTTCAGCTGACATGTTGGCTCAAGAACACCATCAGCTGTTCAACTTTTGCCGCAAGGGACAGAAACAATGTTATTTTAAACTCAAACCTGGGTTTAAGGGGCACATTTGCATTAGTTTTGAAATTCTGCAATTTTTTAACATAGTTTTAAAATACAAGTTTTAGCTAAAAAGCACTTGTTCACTAAAATAAGAACGGAAAAAAAGCAATGCCTTGTCATGCAAGTGATGCTACAAAAAACAGAGTTGTAGTTTGTCTGTTAAAAATTTCTCTTGTTGCTGCAAATGGATTATGGCAAACTTTGGGCACTGCAATTTACCTAATTGGTTTGATATAATCTTCTTTGGTCTGAAGTAACGAACTAGGAACTGGTTCCCATGAGAAGTGTAAACCCCAATTAAATCCACCACGAACCAATGGTGAAGCAGTGTATTCGAATGTATCTGAGCTTATCATGTCAATAATTGGACACACAGCAGTTTTTGAATCCTCTTTAATGCGATGTAGCAATGGTGGCAGCCAATCAATGTTCACTTCACAATGACTGTCAAGAAATACAAGCACGTCTGCTCTTGCTGCTTGAGTGCCAATCATTCTACCGCGAATAAGACCCTCACGTTTTTTTGTTCTTACAATACGAACATTTGGAAGCTTTTTTATGTAGTCATCAAGTTTGGTTTTCAAATAGTCGAGAGAACCGAAGTCATCAACAAGAATAATTTCATGCAAAAGCTTTTCTGGAGTTTTATCTAAAACACTGTGAATAGTTCTCAGCAAAACTGACCATGCCTCATTGTAAAAACAAATTATCACACTTGCACTTGGAAGATTTGAGGAATATTTTTTCTGCTGGCATCTGAAACAGATAGAAATGAGCACAGTTAGAAATTGGAATTTAGATCTTCCAAAGACAAACTTTGAAAAAAAATTGCCATAAGTAGGCACTAAGTAGGGTAGAGCTAGAATAATTACAGCTGCTCTATAAATTAAATTATATAAATTTAATTTAATACTTTATTTTTGAACCCAGTGGCAAAAAAATATTCTGTTTTTTAATTGTAATGTATATGTAATGTATCACAGTCAACCCTAGTAAAAGAAGCACAGTGTAGCAACAACCGAGATAAATATTTTAAAAGTTTTATTTGGCTGAAATTTATAAACTTCGATGCCTGAAGAACTAAATTGAAACCAACCCCAAACTCACTTAATCCACAGTTTCTGGCAAATAGTCAACTTTAACCAATTTAATTTTTCCATATTATTTGTTAAAAATGCACAAATAAACTGTTCTAAGACAAAGGATAGATTTGATTTTAAACCGTGTCAGTAACATCAAGCCAGGAGTAAATGGACAACATCTACAGAAATGCTGACAAGTATTAAATTCAAATTACATGCTACACAAACTCAAATCATGCCTTACTTATTTATAAGTTGATTAATGACTTTGGATAAGAAATAACCATGATAGTCATAGTTTGCTAATATTTTGGTTTTTACTTTAATGGTATGAAATATTTTAACACATCGCTAGGATTGTGCAGTGCCAGTTTGAAGCAAGAGACTTCAGTTTTATCTGGACTTTCAAACATGACACTAAATGAGATGAAACAATTAATTCTAAATTAACCCCTAACAAAATATTTCAACAACACATAAGCTTTCAGAAATATTTTGATTAATGCAGCTCAAGGCTAACACATACAGTATCATTAGTCAATATTATTAATAGACATTGTAAACATTTAACCGTGTCACAAATGATTTATACTGGACTTAATTGAATGGACTGAAACTCATATAAGAGTTATTTCCATGTATAACAGAAATAGCTATACATGTATAATTAATACTACAGTATAATGTTTGAATACAATATTCCATAAAAAGTAAGAAAAGAAAACTACATATCTTATTATATACATACACACATGCTTTTTTTCTGGTGGCATATACCCAATGAATCTGGGTATACACCTAAGTTATCAAAAAACAATGAAAATTGGTGGGTTTTATATTTAGTAATAGAGTACACAACATATATAATGAATGCTTGTACTTTAACTAAATAAGTACTTAACGTTTTGAGTAATTAAGTAAATATCATTTATGATCATAAAAATTAATAAGTACTGTAGCTGTGTGTGCATCAGTCAATAATGTAAACTACTTTTTTACAGCAGTAAGCAGTCAAGTAAAAGAAAGAAACTTTGATTTGGAAACAACAAGAGATTGAAGGAGAAAGTTAATAACATTTGTGGGTTGCAGAGGTAAAGTTTTCTGAAATTAATATTTTGCGACATTTGACCTTCACTGTCCAGATACCATGTTACAAGAAACCATGATTTCATGTTGGGCACTTGTAGTTTTAAAGAAATGTCTCATTGAAATAAAAATTGCATCGTCCTCCCCTCATCTTTGTCCACATAAGAAACCACAACATGCCTGTACTTACAAAGGATTGCGTGTGTCCGGTATCTTTCGATGAAATCCCAATCGATTGCTTATCAGCAAATTAAACGCATGTTGATTATAACCTTCCTCGCGTACTGTCCTATCTTCTTTGTTTCGCACAAAGCCTAACATTATCAACGCGTCTTCATGACTTTTTGACTGAGAGTCAATACTGCTTTCACGCTGACTTCTGATGAGGCCTAAGTCGCCATTTCTAAACCTTGAGGCGAACGGTAGGAAAGGTTTGTGCCATAACAATAAAGTTACAAAAATGAGACAGCCTAGTAATAAATAACGAGTGGGTAACTTGCAGCCCATATGAAAACAATTATCAATCAGCGATCCTAAAAGCCATCGATATCTTGATTTGACAGTGATCAATGGGTTTAACCGACGCTATAAAAAACAGCATGTAGGATGAACTCAGCAAGGAGATATTCTACAAACTGTTTCCTGGATTTGACCCTTATTAACGTATAACCCAAAGAGTGATCCAATGCCGGCACAAAGCAACTAGCAAATTTTGTTGATGCTGAAAGTCTTCCTTTCGGTGTGACATACAAAACTTGAGTTGTTTAAAATCTCTACCTTTTTCCGATATTTACTGAACAAATATATTTCTGATATTTTCCAAGCAGTAGTTTCAGCACATGGCAGAGTTGGCATAGACACGAGTCAGAGAAACTAAAACATCTCCGGCGATCAAGCGTGAAAAAGTTGCGTCAACTAATACAAGCATCTTTTCCTGTCTGCCTTGATTTCTTCCTATTCCTTGCTCGGGGAACCGTAAATTTCGACAGAAATAAATCATCACATTGGTTTCATCAGAAAAATTAAAAAAAACCACGTTTCTGTTATTGATTTGATGACAGATTACCAATTTGCATGATGTTTGACAAACCTCGCACGTGTACAGTCCGTGCAAACGGAATGATATTTGGTAGATACCATTGATATTTTTACTTCGCAGAGACGCAGAGACGCAGACTCCGTACTTTGGTTGACCTGCTATAAATTTACATAAAGAAATGGTAATCACAAGGACTTGGGGGACGTCGTAAAATCGAATTGGTACCTTTTAACGTTTCATTGGAGGTTAAGGGAGGGGGGGGGGTCAAGAGCAGTGCTTCAAATCCCACCCAGCCCCCTTTATTTTCAAATTATAAAATACTACGAAATACTCTATTCTTTTAAGAGACAGAGCTAGAATTATCTTCTAAAAAACTGTTTTCCTAAAATGAATTTTATCTGTAAACACTGCTTTAAAGTCTTTTTTTGCCTCTTCAGTTTTTCATTCAATTAATTTTTTTTTGAAAGTTGGCACATGGTACAAGTTTTTGCAAATATTGATTTTCAATCTTCGTACCTTCGTTTCTTCTCGATCACCTTCGTAAGCTTTCGCAAAACTGTCGGCAAGCGATAAGAGATCACGTGTTCTTCTGCGGCGGGTGCTCATTTCTTCTTGGCCGCCATGTTGGTTCACAGTTTACGAAGTGCGGCTAGAGCCGCTTTCAAACCAAATCTTTTGGCTGGTTCTTTGAGACAAGCACAAAGAAAAGCACTTCCAGCATGTTATCAGTTACGTAAGTAATATCTAGAGCTATTTTTATATAAAAAGACGTGAATTTTGGGCGGAGTTTTGAAAGATTACAAATAATTCACAATGTACTTGTTTGCCGGCCACATGCTTGCGGTTCAGTTTTCGTTTAAAATTAGTGAAGCTGAGGCAAGACTTGCTGTTTTGTTCAAAACTTGTGTTATGATATGTCTCGAATTAAATCATTTGGTCTTTTTCACTCTGATAACCATTTTGTTTTGCGTTTTCTTTGTTGCTTTCTGTAATCTTTGGTCTAATTTCCAGATACACGGAGATACGTTTCGACAGACAAACCAGTTTCTGCGGCTGCACAAGCTGCTGCAAAACCAGCCGGCGCGCCTCCTGCAACAAAACCTGGTGCCGTGGGAAGAATTATTGCTGTTATCGGTGCCGTAGTGGATGTACAATTCGATGAAGGTTTACCGCCCATTTTAAATGCTTTGGAAGTCCAGGGCCGAACTTCTCGACTCATTTTGGAAGTGTCCCAGCATTTAGGTAAGTGAATTGGGAGTATTATCTCACATAAATTTGTACCAATCACTTTCGGGAAAAAAATTAATGTAGTTTAGCATTTCTTTGCTTTGCAATTCGTCAGATTAGTTAACCCTTTTTTTAAAGAGGTGACATGGCATTTTTTGTGTGGTTCATGTGGCGTGTTTTCGTAGTACTTGAACTGAAGGTGCAGCTAAAGCACATCTGTTAAGAATTTGTTATTGGTCGAATTTTACAAAAATAAACGTATTATTTGGTACATATATTTAAAGGTACTTTACTGAATCTCCATTTCAAATTCATACTAACCCCGTTTGGAAATTGTCCGAGTTATTTACATACCAACATTAGCAAGTTAAAAAAAATTTTGAACAAGACGCATAGCTGCGTGAACTCGGGCTTCTCATGGAGTAAGACACAATTTTCATTTGTAACATTTTGCTTTTA
>JAOEHV020185278.1:0-13501 GCA_025447995.2 Isaurus tuberculatus | reverse complement strand
TTTCCCATGAAAACCATGGAAAGTTTGGGGTGCGGCCTATACGCGGGTGCGGCCTATACGCGGGTAAATACGGTACTGGCTTCAACTGGGAGTTAACCTGCAATGGATTAGTTTCCTGTCCAAGGGGAGTCAAGGACTCTCATCTGCTTAACACTACAAAAACTGGAAATAAACGTGGTCTCCATGGGCCAAGTGGGAAAAGGATTTAGCTTTAGCTAGCGTACCAATCACTTGCTTCTTGTTAGGGATGATGATGTTATGATGAAAAAGGTCAAAAAAATTTACTTTTTAAAACATGCCTAGATTTAATACTTACCTTTGACTTGTTTTTCTCTGTCAGAATAATGCAGGCCTGTCCATCTTTTGTGGTACTAGATTTTGTGCTAAAACAATTTATATATCAATTTGAGTTGAATAAAAAAATAAATCCTCAAATAGAAATGTAATTCTAAGCATAATGTCTATAAAAAGTAAAACATGCTGAAGATTTTTTCACTTTGTGAATTATAAGTTATAAACTTAATATTAATAAAATTTAATGTTATAGCTGAACAAAATGTTTTATAATTTTGTAAAAAATTGTTTATGACGGATATATTCAGAGAAAGGTTAAAGTTTGTGAAATTTTGTTTTACGTAAACCATTAAAATCAAATAATTCTGTTGATTGGTTAGGGTTTAAGCTGATATACTAAAGTTCTAGGCTGATATTTGACATACCAAACAAAATCTTGAATTGCAAATTTTTCCAGCAAGCTTTCAACTGCTTCATGTGGTACATGAGAGATGGATGTCTGTAACATGAAATGAAAACCAAGATTGCATTCACTTCCAACACAAGATTTCAAGACAAACACAGCCACTAAAACACAGTCTAAAAGCTGGCCTTTTCACAGGGAGGGTGTGCAGGGTGCACATGCACCCTCCCAGTGGCCGTAAAGGTCTGCTAAAGTCCACTTGAGTATAACTATAAAAGTAATGAATAGATAAATTTGTTAGATACAATAAGTTCGGTGTTCTAGATTCCGCATGAGCTCACATTTTCTTTACCCCTTGAGAGAACGATGAAACATATTTGCTTATGAAAACAATGTGTCCAGCACAAAAACTTTTTTCTCTTACTTTTCCATGTATCTGAGGGTCGGGAGGGGGAGTTGGTCCCAAAAGATTTTGTTTGCACCTCTCCCCCCCCAGCAAAATTCCTGCATATGGGCCTGAAAAACATTTTACAAAATGACAAGAGAATGCTACTGGTTTTTACCTTGGATATAAGATCTTGAGTAAGAGCAATGGAATTAACAGGTAGTACTGTATTAGGATCACACAAATATAGCAACAATTTCTTCTCTAACTGTGGGTCCACCTTCACAGTTTCTGACTGTGTGTTCACTGGTGTACTAGTCCCATCAATCACTGTGAGTGACACAGCTTCTGGGGGAGGAGTACTTGTTCCTTTAAAGATATATTATAAACAGATTATTTTATTATAGTTGAATGCAGCAAGCAGATACTAATTTCATGTACTTTATTCTGGGATACAGCAAGCACTGCCCGCAAACATTTTTTTAACTTGCGTAAATGTTTTCATTGATAAAGTGAGCATTAACGACAACTAAAGATACAAGGGATACAGAGCGTTTTTAAGAGTGGGGGGGGGGGAGGGGGCAAACTTTTGAGGTGGAGTGCAGACACCTTAATGGAAACTAAAACTATTTAAAATCTGGGAAAAAAGTGGGGAGGGGCAATTGCCCCTGTTGCTCCCCCTGCTATGCAGCAAAATATGTAGCAATAAGAGAACACAAATCTTAGTCAGTCAGCAAGGAGTTCAAATGTAGCTCCTTTAAAGTATATTATTTATCTCATTTAGTTGATGATATTTATAGAGTATACCAAGTTCTTTTGTCTTTCAGAAGGGTGAAGGGGTTTAAGTACAGTACCGTTCACGCGTAACTTTACGTCCGCGTGCGAGTGACGCGTCTCGCACGCGCAAGTCAGTTTGCGTGAACTTCTAATTCTGCAAAAGCAGCTATGTTTAAATGCTAAAATGAGTTTCTTACTTTTAGCTTTTGCTTATCACTAGAGTGGTTAGACAGCAGCATTTTATAGCCTTTTTAGATGTTAAAGCAATATTTCTCTTATTTCACCCTGTCTGTATTTAATATTTGACTTTCCCACAAAAGAGTAATTTCCACCTCATCCCATAAAGTTTTACAGAACAATTTTAGAATACCCAGTAACTTTTGTAACTGAACATATTTTTTTAAATAAAACTGGGAATAGTTGTTGTATTACGAGCCTGTGGTAGTTGGGATGGAACACTTAATTATTATTAAATGACCTCAGAAACATAATGCAAAGTCTTGATAAGTTAAATGCTAAAGAAGTTATTTATCATTATGGGTGATATTACCTTCAGACGTTTGATCTGAATGTCCTAGTCGTTCTTTTCGTCTCCTTTGTAGCCTTTCTCTTAAGTTTTCCTGTCTCCGCTTGTGTTCTTGAATGTCTGACCAAGTATCTGACATCTTGTCTTCGATCGTCAACGTTTTATTTTACTATGTCCAGCAGATTTTCTTCAACTACGAAGTAGATTTAATAATTAAAGTATCATCTTCATGTTTGGGCTTGTTCTTGAAAATCAAGACTCTTAATTAAGGAAATATTATAAATTTCTTAGTTTTGAGTAGGATTGGTAAAAGTTTTCACTAAGAAAAGCAGTTGGACTACTTGGTAACCAAGCAAAAGGCTTAGTAGCCTCGTGTTATTCTTCTTCAAAGTCGAAGAAAGATGGAGAAGTGTTTAGAAAGTGTCATTGATAGCTGTGATAACGAAATCGAAGCGATAAAACAACTGAACATTTTCTGCCAGGAAAATGAGAGGGTGTTTTCTTTTCATCATATTGATCCATCATTTCGAAAGCAATTTATAGAAGTCATTTTAGAGGAACTTTCAAAAAGTGACTATCGCCATCGAACAGAATTTGAAAGTGTTGGTTTGTCGACTCTTCGCATTTTAAGCCGTGATAAACACACACTTGGATTGTTAGTGTCTAAAAAGGCTTGTAAAACGTTGATTAAATTGTCAGGACTGTTTGTTGACGAGTTTAAGACTTCTGGCAGTAAAGAAAATGAAATCAAATTCACCGAGGAAGGAGAAAATAAAGACTATTTGAGAAAAACACCTGACATCGATAACCAAAACAATGCACAGATTGCGGCGGAAGGGAGTGAAAATGAAGTGAAAATTGGGGCGTATGCTACAGTTACAAAGTACTTTGAATTTTCCGGAAGAAGTAAAGTGGATATAATGGACTTGCCGTCTGTGAAAGCAAGAGAAAGCGTTATAGTGGAAGCTCTCAAATGTTTGTGTAATGTCGTGTTTCAAAGCTCACTAGCTAGAGATAATTGCTCCTCATATAATCTCACAAAAGTAGTCATAAAGAGGTTGAAGTGGTTCGACAAAGAAGATTTGCCAGTCGACGTGAGATTTTTTGATATGAGGTTGTTGTTTCTAGTGACTGCACTCGGGACGCAAGAGAGATCTGTTGCTGTGAAGTCTGGTGGACTGTGTTTGTTGACTCACGCTCTAGATAGCTGTGTTCCAGGGCGAGACGAGAGGGAAAGGATACACTGTCGAGGGCCAGATTGGGCTAAGAGTGATAATGGAGAGGCAGGAAACAATGAACTCTCTGTTCTTGAAAGGTATTTATATAATGAAGTGTAAGTTGACTATGCATCTGACCTCTGATTAGACATTGTTCCAACTAATATAGCCTGTCCTATGATAGCCTGCATTTTCTCATCTTTTCTGTATTTTTGGATACTTTTAATTCGTTCCTGTAGTCGTTTTTGTTTCTGTCAGTGTAGGAGGAAGGGATAAATAAAATATATTGGCTCTAAAAAACCATTAATGATTCGTTATGGTACAGATTTATGCATGAATTAATTAATGTGTCCCCTTGTTTTAAAGTTTTTTTATCAAATGATCCCATTCCTGAGAAAATAATTTAAAAACAGAGATGAATTCAATTAGCTCTCTTTGGACTCTGCTTGAGTGTCTTGGTATTGATTCATGAGAATATTTTATAATGTATTTAATGGTTAAACACTATCACTAGCTACGTTATTGGTAAACCTAGAAATCCATAAGAATTCCCATAGATTCTGCTGTAAATCATTGTTATTTCAAAAACCTTAGCATCTGTACTTAAACATTTAGAGTTAATAAATAGCTAGTAACGGTAAAAATGTTGAATTATTTTCTTTTATAGGGCAGCAGATAACCTATCTCCGACTAAATTTAAACTTAATGAGGAGCAGTTGAAGATAACAGAAGAAATTCTAAAGTGCTTGTTTAATATCACAATAAACCTTTGTGCTGAAGACAAGGACACCAAAGAACATTGTGAACGCTTAATACTGATTATCAGATCAATTCTTATTAGATCTGATACAGTGGCCATTGACAAATTATTCAATCACTCAATTAATTTGCTTGTCAACTTACCGAAGCAATGTATGGGACGTTTGGTGCTAGCCATGACAAAACCTGTATGGAAGCAGCTAAAGAATTATGATGAGCAGCGGAGGGCAGGGCAGTTTAGAGTACAATACAAGGTAGTCATATTAAATAGTTTTTCTTTTTTGTTGAGGATGTTTGTTCTGATATCTTCAATAATTGTTTAAATATAATTAATTATTTTTAGTAAATTATAGAAACTGATGGTTTACCCCAAATTTTGTTGTTCTTTTTTTCTTTTGCCTCCAAAACTTACTTAGTTCAATGGTAATTTGTGTTTCCAAAAAAAAAAATTCTTTTTCATCTTGTTGGAAATAAAAAAATAAATTCTTTATCATTTAAACTAGTTTTTATTAAAATGAGCTCCTAAATTGAAGTTAACTAAATTAGTTTGAAAATCGTTATATGTTTGTCTAGTCTAAATCTCAAATTAAACCAAAAATATTTTTTTCTTTAAACCAAAACAGTTGCATAGTACATAATATTAATAATAAATAATAGTATTGGAATTAACAACAGTTATTTACTTACTTGGTTGGTTTTCACAGCAATACAACACACAGGCGTTGAAAATAATGTTGACAGAACTTTATGAAAGGTTAAAGGTTGTGAATGAGAGACCACAGAGAGAAATCCTACTGCCACTTATGAGTGCCCTCTGCTATGTAGCGAGAGGAAGCAGCATATGTAGGAAGTACCTACGAAATGAAGTGCTACCACCCTTGACCAACATTGGCCATGAAAGACCTGAAGAAGGGAAAAAGATTCGTGGCAGGCTTGTGAAGCTCATGACATCTTCCGTGGATGACATCAAGGTATGTTCATAAGTCTAAGTATTTGTTATTTACCATTCCAGTAGTGGATCCAAGGGGGGGGCCTGTGCCCCCCCCCCCTTTTTGGATTTTTTTTTTTACAAAAATACCATGTATTCTATTTATTTAAACTCTTTATTTGAACAAAGTTTATGAGCAAGAAATTATTCTAAAATGAGTACGAAATTTGTCTCAAAATGCTGGAAATGGCCATTTTAGAGACTCAAATTTTCAAAAATTTCTTGGGGGGCATACCCCCAGACCCCCCTACAAAACTCGCACCTTTGTTGCTTGATGTACCCCCCCCCTTTTTCACATTCCTGGATCCACCCCTGCATTCGTTGTTCAAAATATAAAGTACAGTGTAGGAAGCTTGAGAAAGACTAACTCTTGAAACTTCAGCTTCTGCGATGCCAGTGAAATCATGTGTTTTGCCTACTTGATACTTTTCAATAACTTTTTAAAGTGTCATAAATGTTTCCTAGTTGATAAATAAACCCAAAAGGCATATACTGTATGAAAAAATGATAAGTCCGAAGCCCTTAAAGAGAACTCTTAGTAGTCATTGATACTAATGATAATGATGATTGATGATTATAAAGATGATGGTGGTGATGATGATGATGATGATGATGACAATGGTGATGATGATGATGATGGTGATGATGATGATGATGATGATGGTGATGATGATGATGGTGAGGATTAGAATGATAGTTATAGTTAAAAATGGAGTTGATGATGATGTTGGTGATTATGATGGTTAGTGATGACTGTGATGCAAAAAGTTGTGATTGTGATAATATTGACAGTTAAGATGGTGTAATGGTGATGGTGATGATCATGATGATGACCATAATGTTGTTGGTAATAATGACCATGATGAGAACAGTTTTTCATTTAACAATGTATACTTTTTCTTTCTTTCTCAGGAAGCTTCTGCAGATTTTCTTTTTGTTTTGTGCAAGGAAAATGTTGATCGTTTGGTCAAGTACACTGGATACGGCAATGCAGCTGGGTTGCTTGCGAGTCGTGGTTTGATGGCAGGTGGTCAAGGCAATAAGGATGCATATTCATCAGATGATGAGGATTCCGATACCGAAGAATATGCCCAAATGAAAAATCAGATAGACCCAATCACAGGTTAATATCCAGTGCTTTATTGTCATTACAGAATGATCAAGCAAGTGTCAACCATAGTTATTTAATAGCTGTGTCAATAGCTAATTCCTTTTCCGAGCCTAGTGGCCCATGGGGCCGGCAATTATCTCCGGTTTCCGTAGTGTTAAGTGGATGAAATTCATTGACTCCCCCTGGACGGGACACTAATCCATCGCAGGTTAGCTCCGAGCCGAAGCTGGTACTCATTTACCGACCTTGTAAGGATGGAAAGCTGAGTAAGCTTTGGCAGAAAAGAAGGTCACACAAATGTTCAAGCTGTGTCAATGTTATTTGCAAAATGATGGCACATGTGTCAAATGTTAAAATAGTTCCTTGGTTTGATCTCCAAGAATTGTTAAAAAAACAAAGAAAAACCTGAGGAACCACGACATATTACAGGACTTTTAAGTGGTGCTCCAGAACAAGTGTTTAGTATGTAGGCAATTAACACCTTACAGTTATACGAACTGCAAAAATGGACAGTGCTGAATTTACTAACATATACAAAGTAGGTATCTTGCTTCCCAACAAGCAGGTGCTTATTGTGAGCACAAGGTCAAAACCAAAAGGTTTATTGGACAAAAAGCATGGAAAATACAGGCTTAGCATTTAAATGCGACACTTCATAGAATTAACCAAAAAGATGAATTTGTATATAGCAATAAATTATAATGAAATTCAAAGTAAAGGGCTGAAAAAAAGTTTTGAATGTGATTGGAAATTCAAATAATGGATAATAAACGAACCTTTGTAAAACGTGAAGATAAAATCATTTTATAAATTTTTCATTTTTTTTTTAAAATTTCCAATCAGATTCAAAACTTTTGATGTAGTATTAATTTAGAATTTATCTTGCACTGTAGGTGCTATTCGGAGGAATGATGGTCATCCCAATCCATTTGAGGAGATGACTGAAGAGGAGAAAGAAACTGAAGCCGAGAAACTTGCTGTAATGTTAAGAAAGCTCAATAGTCATGGAATCATCACCGCCATGACAGTGGATTCACAGGGAGGTTTAACACCGATGAAATTGCCAGGCGATGGAGGAGCATGTAGTGGATGAACCATTTTAATTTCTTCCTTGTGATTAAGGAACAAGTATCATTCAAATGAAATGAGTTTCATTCTGGGCCCGGTTGTTCAAAAGCTTTTTAACTTTAATCCTGGGTTAAGGTAAAATTCAAACAGTAATTTCTTTACAATAAAAGGTTTTCTTTGCTCATGATCACTGCTCATAATTTCCAACACTAAAAACTTGTCAACGCAAAATTTCCAAGCCAAGTCAGTTTATGAATCGTAAGAAACACGAGCATGGGTTAAAAACTTAACCCTGGGTTAGTGCTAATCGGCCTTTGAACAACCGGGCCCTGATCATCAAGAGTGATGTGGAGTATTGAGCCGGATATCTAAGTTCCTTCTGATAATTTAAGATCGTGTAAATTTTAAAGAGACAACTTTAAATCTAGTAAGAAAGCATGAAGTGAATTTTTAAATCAAATGAAATTTGTTCTGATAATTATAAGTGATGTAGATTGCAAAACCAGATATATTTCTTTTCGATGATTGAACATGACGATGCAAAATTCCTAAAATCTGAGCTATAAAACCACAGCTTTTGAGATCATGGGAGTTTTACTGGTTCCATTTATGCCACTTAAGTTGTTGGACCCAGTAAAGTTGATCTGGTTCTAACTGATACTTCATAGCTATGTTGGTGGGAGCACTCTACCGGTATCACAAGTGTCGAAGTTTGAATCTTTTTAATATCTGAACCGTTTTCACGTTTCTCTTTTGCAATTTCATGAATTATACGTTTGAACCAAAAAGATGGCTTCATCTATCGTTACAGTTAACGACAAAATCGTTCTCAAAAGTACGACTGATTCATCAAATAAAAACAAATTATGGAAGAGACTCGTAAAGTCTAAATTTTCTTTTGAAGTTCAATCTTAAACATTAATAAGATTAACGCAGTTGATAACAAAAGTTGGAGAGTCATGAACTATGCAATGTATGAATAATCATTTCTGGCTCCAAGTTACAAAATCCAAAATTATCCAAAATAAGGAATATATACTGTTTTAGATGTTTATGCATGCTAACGCAAAAGGTTTGCAATCGACAAGTCAAGTTTGCTAAGGTCGTAGCAAATTTAGTAGTTTCATCAATTTATTGATTTCATCTGTAAAATTATAAAATATGATACCAAATAAATTATATATATATGCACTATTAATGTCTATACTTTGTCTATTTGACTTTTTTACTTTAGCCCTTAGTCTGAAGAATATCTCATTGCACTACTTACGTCAACCAACCACATAAATTTTCAAGTTTCAGGTGCGGAAAATGAGCGTTTTACCTACAAGCGCCGACTCACTTCACTTTGTTTTAAAAATAATTCTACAAGCAGTAACATTGCCAGAGATAAATGCTTGATTTTTTTTTCAATTGAACCAATGGACAAAGGAATCTCTCAAGTTTAGAAACACACCCTTTTTTATAAAAACCTTTTTACAAACCTTTGAGCGAGTAAACTCGGACTTACAAACGTTAGGACGTAAAAATCAAACGTTTCCCAGAATGAATTTATTTCATTTTGCGTGAAACTCAACAGAAGTTAGAATTTGTCGAAGACGTTTGTCAATCAAAATGTACCTGTGATTTTCTTTTGGTTTTACAGACGTATATCAACAAAAAAAGGTCTTTGTAATGGAAATCGCGTTAATTTTGAATAAAGAGTGATTGAGACATGACGAAATTAAAAAATTATGGTAAAGTCAACCAGGGCTACGTTTGTTATAAGTATATAGATATTTTCTACTCCCCTGAGTTCCACGAACTGGCAAAGTCTGGTATACCGGCTTGCAAACCGAAAATGGAGTGCTACGCCTTTGAGTCTTGACACATAGATTATAGTCTCCGTAAGAAAACCCGAGAGTGTTTAGCCACTCAAACTTTAATGAGGGACAAAAAGTTTTTAGCTTTTTTTTTATGTATTTGCTTTTATTTCGCTCGTGGTTTTTTTGTACAGACTTTAGCGCCAGTGGCTGTGTGGAATGGACGGAATGAAAACACCTGAAAATTGTACGTGCGCCATAAAGCTCAGGAACTGCTGCTCCAAAACTCTATTTGCAATGACTTCAAAAAGCCAAGTTGGACTAAGGACGCGGATAAAGCTTTGCTTTAATTAAAAGGATGAGTGCGTTTGTCTAGCAAGATTACAGTTTTGTACGTCAGGAATAGAGCGGGAAGGATTTAATTCACATCGTTTTAAATCTCTTTTTGTACATTAACAAAATGTTTTACCATGACTCGGAAATCCATTAAATGTTTTGCTCCATTATAACTACGTTAATCCGTTGCTGTTAAGATGTTTGGTCTCAAAAACACAAAGTTTTGTCACACATCTCCTGTGTGTCGTCTTGTGAGGTCGGAAAACTAACTTTATTTTCTATTTACTGATTTTGCCGACTTCAAAGATTAGAAACTCTAAACCTGATCTGAATGGGTGCTCTGTATTTCCGTTTGAAAGTGCTGTCAGAAGACTAAAATTTCGCAAACAACTGGAATTTCTTCTGTATTAATCAACCACAGAGGGAAAAGTAAGGGATTTTACAGATTCTATTTATATTTGATTCTCCTGATAATTTGTACAAAAGAGACTGTATGATATTTGTTTGGCAAATGGCAATAGATAATTTCCGAACACTATAAACAAACTAGTCATACTCAGGTATTCTCAATGCATGTTGCCCGTATAAGCTTTCTGTCATTTTTGGATCATCTTCTTGATTAGTTTGCTTTAGAGATAAGTAAAGATTAGCATATTTATGGCACAAAATTGTCTTAAATGTGTGTTACTATCCACTTTGAAGTAGAACATCGAAATACGGCGACCTACTTAACAACACTGCTTGTTGCTTCGCAAAGAAATGAATCGCAGTAAAGGAATTTGTATCGCTTTTCTATTTGTTCTTGTAGTGCTTCAAATTTCTCAACTGTGCGATGGTTACGCAGCGGGTTTACACGTTGGGAAAAGAATGCAGCATTTCAAGGTACTTCGTTTATTTTTAAAGCACTTTGCAGGCGCGGATCCAGGAATTTTGGAAAGGGGGGGGGGCACAAAGTTCTAACTTAGGCTCCATCTCTTGAATTATCCTCGATATTAAAATTTAAGCCTTTCTAGTTAATTTTGCAGAAAGCCTAAACGTTCGTAGATCCATAAAAAAAACTGAATTTTTGAAATCTGTTAACGAAGAATCAGTGAGTCCTCGTTTTTCAGAAAAAAAATTCCTCTCCTCGCGAATGAAGCAACAATTGTGGTGTTGTTTTCATCTTTTGTGTCAACTGTTTTGAGTAACGCTCGGTATGATAACGCGACTATAAACAAATTTTTCACTTTTCGCTGATATATAGCCTATTATATAAAAGTCACTGTTCCACTAAAAGGGGGACCGCGGCCCGGCCGGCCCCTCCCTTAAATCCGCGCCTGCTTTGAAAGTGAAATTATTTTGTCTTTTTTTTCTTTTTAACGAAAGTTTAACTGTACAGGCATATTGGTATTCTAAGGCACAAAGATGTGTTTTTTATACAGGTTTTTATCATATGATCAATTAACTTTATAAGAAGGCGGTTCAAAATGTTAAAATTTTTGAACAATTTATAAGAATGGTGCACAAAATTTTTAGATAGAGTCGATCTTTACTAAAACGCAAAAATGTTCACAGCGCCATATAATTATATGTAAAATCATTATTTCAATTCACACATGAGGTAATGACTTTCCAAATTTATGCTTTTTCCGATAATTCATTTTTATTTTGTTTTTCTCCATTATATATAACACCCTTAAAGATAAAAACGAAGGAATAAAAACTTTAAATAAGATTGAAGTAAGGATGTCAAAGAACCTCGGATACACGTATCTATTCTTTTTCACAAAAGTTCTGTTAATATTTTGTTACGTATATTTACATCAGCACGAAATAAACTGTAAAAAAATATCACAAAGCTAGTTTATTTAGCTATAAACTATGGGCAGTGTGCAATTAACGCAAAAAAAACAACAAAAAGAAAGTGTAAAATTATGCTAAACAGCTTCAAAATATCAAGAATCATTAAACTTTTTGGGAGAAAAATTTGTGAATTACTTCGAGTTATGTCAAAGTTAGGTAGTGTTTTTGGAGACAGCTAGAGAGTAAATACAATAGTAAGATAAAAAAATTTCGTTGTAATTAGTTACTGACATCTCAAAATTTCACAATAATGATTAAACTAGAAAACTCTATTCTATTTTTTTCAGACCAGAAAGGAATTGCTCGATTTCTGTTCCTCAGTGCTAGATATAGAGAAGCGAGAAATGGCTGTAAGGCTTACAAACCAGTACAGAGAAGAACGGTCCTGAGAGAACTCCTGCTATCAAAAACGATAAATACGTTTGGCTTAAGATAATTTTAAAATATCACAGATATGAATCGATAATAAAAAGAATAATGAACTAAGAGTGAAATATTCGTAATTTTTCTTTAAAAATTTTTAATTGGCTCGGCTAATAGATTTGCCACGCGTAATTAAAACAAAGTTAAAAGTTTTATGATCATTCCGTAATTATACGAAGTTGACGTTTCAAGAGTTAGTCCTTCACCAGAGAAACCCGTAAGTTTCTTACACTATGGCTACATACGGCTACAATTATTAAAAATTCAACCTTGAGCTGTCTAAGTTACAGTTGTTCTGACAAAGGGATAACGCTCGAAACGTCAGCTCCTTACACTATTTACGATGATGATCATGAAAATTCAACCTTGAGCTGTCTAAGTTACAGTTACTCTAACAAGGGGTTAACGTTTAAAAAGTAGCCTTAACGCCCACATTAGTAGCTGAAAGTACTGAGTATAAGTACAACATCCCTATGTAAAACCATCCAAGAAAACTGAAAGACTGGCCCGTAACTGTCTGGTTCGGTTTACAAATGTATTACAGTGTTCAACCGTGGTGGATTGAGGGAGAAGGAGGTTTGAGATGAGAAAGGTTGGGCTATTTGATATTTTGTAATATTTCCTTTCCCCCGCCCAGTTAACAGAACTTTAAAAAAAAACTCGATCATATTTTAAGACCAAATAAAAACAATGACGCATTTTTATGAGTTGTTTTTACAAAAAAAACGTTTTTTAATTGTTAATAAAATTAATCAGTGAAGAGAGCTAAAATTCTTATGCTCGTGGCTGAATAGAATATAAAAATTCCAGTAGAGGCAGTGTAGGATTGAAGAAGGCGTTTGTTCACAGGTACCGTATTATGCCGTGTATAATTCAACAGTTAACTCCCTATTTTGTAGCCAAATAACTGCAAATATTTATAATTTCCGTGTATAAGTCGACCTTCATATTTTGCAAGATAAAAAGGAAAAATTTTTCAAGTTTGTAACTCATATGGAGCAAAATGTAAACAAAGTGTTTTAAAAACCACCCTAACTTTGAAGGTTAATGGTGAAGATAGTCGATGGTTTGTGCACAACTGACTTAAAAAGCACAAAATTTAAGTTTTACTTTAAAAAATTTTTTAAATTCAAGTACTTTTCATGTAATTGCCACTTTCGAACGTTTTTATAGAGTTTTGAGGGGTGTTAAGAAAATTTTTGTTTTTTGATCCATGTATAAGTCAAGTAATGGCAACACACACGTGTGTGTTAGTAAAAAGTACTTGCAGGCCCTAATATGGAACTTAAAGTGCCAATCTCACCAAATGGGTTTTTACTGATTCTTTTATTACTTGATAAGTTCTAGATTAGATTTTGTTTTAGAGTTTAGTTTCGAGTTCAAACTAAACCTCGTTCTCAGGAATATGTTTTGTGTCCGACCGCACACAAAAAATAGGGAAAAGCCCTGGGAACAAGGTTGGTCCAAACTCTCAAATACCGTATTTTCTCGATTAAACGCCGCCCTCGAATAAACGCCGCACCTGAGAGCCAAAATATTAATAAACGCCGCCCTCGAATAAACGCCGCAC
>JAOEHV020185168.1:0-13505 GCA_025447995.2 Isaurus tuberculatus | reverse complement strand
TATTTATTTATTTATTTATTTATTTATTTATTTATTTATTTATTTATTTATTTATTTATTTATTTATTTATAAAGTGACTATTTATTTCGTCTAGTATCGGTAAGTTAAGCCTTTTGTCCTATTACACTTAACCAGTTTAATTTAAGAAGTCACGTTTTGAACTAGCGGCAAGAACTGTGTATTTCGCTTATGCTCTACGCATTTCAAAAAACGTAAAACATGCATGACAGTTCTTTCTAACATTTAGACTGTTTGATCTATTTATTTGAATGTTTACTTCAAAACTTTAAGCATTCTAAAACATGTGAAACTAGTCTCAGGGATCTAGGGAAAAAGGCTACATATAAAAATCAAACCTGGTGTTTCAAACTTGATGCTTCTTGCACTGGTTGGGATTTCACGACTATCGATCTTATAAACTGGAATTACCTGAGCCAAAAAAAAAAAAAAAATCGCGGCATTAGTAAAAACACAACATGCTTCCCGTAAAAAGGAACATTTTAATTAATTGGGAATAAGTTCTGGTGTCGCTAATCTGGCCTCGGTTATAGTTCCACTAGAGTTGATCTCCCAACTTTGATGCTGAAGTCCACTACAGCCTTGACCAGAGCAGGGACCGCATTCAGTGCTTCTATGTAATTTGCTGATTTTTATTCATTTTATACATATTTTATATTAAAAAAAAATTTATAAGACCAGCACGGATATTATTCTTCCTTTCAGTCCCTGATGATGCCGTTGACGGGCGAAAGCTAGGACAATTTAGAACATTTTAAAGAAACCTTCTGAACAGTAGTTTTAGGCCTCAATCGAAGTTTATATTTTTATGCATGCATTTTTACATAAACATGCTACTGAAGGACAACATCTACAGATTATTGTAATTTACTGATTTTAAAAGAGATGAAACCATTCCGTTTTATTTCAAAGGGCTTCAAACAAAGACCGTATGTTAAGGATAAAAATATTTATTTACGGTAGATTTAAGGGGTAATTCCCGCTACCAAAGTAGCCTTAGTGCCTATATTAGTGGCTGCAAGATTTGATACTAATGAGTATGCACTACCTAACTCGTTAAGGATAATAATAACGCGTAATAAAAGAGCTTTAAAACAATGGCCGTTGATTGCCGGTAGAACACTAATATTCAGTAAACCAACGCCGCAAGATGATTATAAATCTTTATTTGTTTTGTATCATAATTATAGCCACCACTTAAAACAATAATATTACTGTGTCTAAGTCCTCTTGTGCATGCACAATAAATAGCTAAACCCTTTTACGAGCTTATTAGCCCTTTTGGCCGGCGCTTATCTCCGGTTTCCGTAGTGTTAAGCAGATGAGAGTCCTTGACTCCCCCTGGACGGGACACTAATCCATCGCAGGTTAGCTCCGAGCCGAAGCTGATACTCATTTACCGACCTCTTAAGGATGGAAAGCTGGGTAAGCTTTGGCGGAAAAGAAGGTCATATAAATGAGCCGCAGAGCAGGTGGTCGAACCTAAAACTTTGCTATTGAAAGGCAGAGATCTTACCAACTGCGACAACCGCCCATATACTCGATGCTCTGCTCGAAATTTTTTGGAAAAACAGTTCTAATTGCTTACGAACAAGACTGATCCCAACTCCCTAAGAGAAAATTCCTAAATTACTAAAACAACTTACCATTACTTGATACTTTTCATTGGGTTTCAAAACAACCGATATGGAGTTAGAACTCTGAAATTAAACATGGACACAAGTAAGGCTACATTAAAACACAAAAACGTTGCCTATAAAGATAAAAAAGACAAACAAATAAAAAAAATAAAATGGATGAATAAGCATAAAAATGAGTAAATGAATAATTTATTATAGCTGTTCTAGAAAAGCTGTTCATCAAAAGACTAGCAACGAGATTAGAGATCTTCTGCAACATAAATGAAGTTTGCGCAACTTAAGTACTTACGGCTTATTCCAAAGCAAAACTGAACGTAAGTAGTATAGTATTTAGTAAAACTAAAATTTTGAGCTAAACTTTAAAGATTTTAACATTGAACTTACAAATAAATATATTTTTGCAATGAAATAAAAAACTATCTGAAAATATCTGAAGAAACTAGTCCTTCATCTCAATTGGAATTAATTACTTTCAAAATCGACGATAAACTTCACTAAGGCCTTTTCTATACGGACCAAAAGTAGTTGCAGCAATTTAAAACGTTTACTTTGGTAACTTACAGTATGATCGATGTTTCGTAAGAATTTGTTTAACCAAAATCCACTTAGTTTGTTTGGATCCCCGTGTCTCACTCTATACTCTTTCAAAGTGTATCCACAGACATTGTTCTCTATTGGCTTCGGTGGGCTCCACGTAATGTTTACAGCAAATCGGTAATCTGGTAACACCAGCAAGCCCTGATGTTGAAGATTCAAAATGGATTTGTTTTTTGGGCGAAGCTGGAGGTTAATTTCATCTAGATCTACAAGAAAGAATAAAAACCGAAAGATTAAAATAAAGAGATTTCATTTTTAACTTGTAGCACGCAGTAATAGACCAGTCTTCAGCCAAAACATAGCCAAAAGAAATTGACGAAAAAATTTCAGCTCTTGTCCCAGTTACATTGCTCCGGGTAAGTCTCGGATTTTGTTTAGGCATGACGGAAAGTACCGTTGCCACTGCCCCAGTACAGTCTGGGATCTGTTTAGGCAGTTACGGCCAATGACCCACGGTCACTGCACCAGAATTTCTTGCGGTTCGGCCCGAGGCACTTACGTACGGTAGCTCGAAAACAAGTCTAAATTATTTCGTCTAAGAAACACCTTCAAGCAACATCATTTGTGTTTTAGTTTTTATAACTTAAGAAAATAGAATGACTCACCCTTACAGCACTTTTGTAAAGGAAAATTCTTTATATTTCTGCAACCTAAAGGAAGCAAATGATGCATGCGAATTGTTGAGGTTTCAAAAACAATCTATCTTTGAATATTAGAAAATCAAGTAAAGAGGTAATTCTTAGATGTTTTCTAGTTAAAACTTACAACTGCAATAGCCGCCTTGGAAGACTCGTTTCACTACTTTATTAAATGTATAATGTATATGCAAAAAGAACAAGAAAAATCAGCCTTTTCCTCTAGAGATCAAATTTTGGGGAAAGACTGATAACGCGTTTGAGATGCAAAACTAATGTCAGCTGTTAAATGATCAAACTTGGATATTCAGTGACAACGAATAAAACCGGAAAACCAGTTGCACTGTCAAACAAGACGAAAACGAAAAAACAATAATAATAATCAGAAAAACAAAACCAGATACTAAAGCCCTGTTTATATGATCCCGGGTTAAAGGGTTGTCCCTTCCACTGGGACAACTTGACCTGCAGTTTATATGAGGTTTTGAACCCGGGACAACTTTGCTGTGTGTTTACATGGAAAATATCAGGCCCGGGGCCAGCAATCAAACGTGGGAAATTTTAAGTATTAACACTCGAGTTGTCCCGGATAGAAGGGCCAAACTGTTAAGGAGAAATTTATCTCGGTCTGAAGGAATACCTCGCCTCGGCTAGGCAGTTATCTCTGGCACCCGAGATATCCCTTCGTCCCGGGACGTCATATAAACGGTTGGCTACGTTTTACAGAGAAATGTATGAAAAGTTGTCTCGCCCCGAGTAACTCGGTTAGGTGAGATATCCCTTCGTCTCTTGACAACTTTTTCCATATAAACGGGCCCTAAAACAAAGGCCACCTAGTATGTGCAGTTGGTACGATCTTTGCTTTCCAAACACAAGACCCAGGTTTGATCCCCAAAAGTTGAACATTTGTGTGACTATTTTTCTGCTCAAGCTTAAACTAATTACTCAGCTTTCCAACCTTACAACCTTGGCCTCGTACAAAGATTATGTATTAGCTTAGCCTAAACGTACAAAAAATTAATTACCAAAGATTGCACATTTATCAACTAAATACCTTTAAATTCCAAGTGAATTGTCAAAAACAAAAACAACAACAACAACAACAACAACAACATTGAATCTCAGTCTAAAAATTAAACAGTTATTCATTTATTCTGCAACTAACAGAATGTATATACCTACCTGGATATTTTATTCTAAATTTCCCAGATGAAACTGACCAGCTGCAGCCAACCAATGTGTATACCTGAAGAAAATTATATTCGTGAACAAATAGGAATCATTATTGATGATTTTGTTGCTGATCATATTAACAACAAAAAAAACAAAATATTAGCTTTATTATACTGTCGTCATTGCTGTATTTAAAGTACAAGGAGCAGCAGCAATAATATAGTAGTAGTAATAGTAGTATTAGTGGCAGTAGTAGTAGTACTAGTATTAGTAGTAGTGGTAGTAGTAGTGGTAGTTGTAGTAGTAGTGGTAGTTGTAGTAGTAGTAATAGTAGTAGTAGTAATAGTAGTAATAGTAGTAGTAGTGGTAGTGATAGTAGTATAGTTGTGGTAATGGTAGCAATAGCAATAACAATAGCAATAGCAATAGCAATAGCAATAGCAGTAGCAGTAGCAGTAGCAGTAGCAGTAGCAGTAGCAGTAGCAGTAGCAGTAGCAGTAGCAGTAGCAGTAGCAGCAGCAATAACAGTAACATTCGGGTTTATTTGCTTGACATAAAATGTTTACATATTGCTAAAGCACGGAATTTTTAAAGGCCGGGCTAAGGGAGGGTATTAGACCGATGTGCATTGCCCCAGGGTCTGACATTTGTCATTCATACTTTGCGGTTTGCCCCAAGGTGGGGAAACTTAACAAAAATAACAACTTTTGACCATCAAATTTATCCCAAAATGAGGGCTTTATGTTTCGTTTGCCCTTAGTCAGTCCGAGGGTAGGGCATTTGATAGAATAAAATAAGAAAATGCCCTAATCTAGTATATAAACAATATCTCCCCAGACTAATGGCGGAATTGGTTGACGCAGTTAATAAACTTCTGCCTTCCAACCACAAGGTCCCACGTTCGATTCCTCGGCTCTGCCGAAATTTGAACATTTGTGTGACCTTCTTTTCCGCCAAAGCTTACTCAGCTTTTTCATCCCTACGAGGTCGGTAAATGAGTACCAGCTTCGGCTGGGAGCTAACCTGCGATGGATTAGTGTCCCATCCAGGGGATGTCAGAAATTCTCATTCGCTTACCATTACGTAAACCAGAGATATGCACCGGCCAAAAGGGCCACTGGACCCGTATAAGGATTTAGCTACCACAAGATTTCCGTTATACGTCGACTAACTTTAGATGAAGTTATCAAAGTACTTGAAATTCTTTTGTCTTGGACGGATACAAATGTGTTTAAGAACTTTAAGAAATTTTGCATCTCCCAAGGTCTGTTAAAAGATCACTAATTGTTGTTATCATTCCACCAGCCAGCTGAAATCTTAGACCTTAGAAGTTCAATGTTGAAATGAACGCGGCATAGCAGTTCTCAATTTTTTTGTTTTTCAGGTTTTACTGGTAGCGCAGAATTGCACAGAGGCAATTTAACGTTTTTTCCCGATGTTTTGTTGTTTGTTGTATACTTTTTTTGTTAGATGAATTATGTAACTTAATGAAAACATTCTAATATACCTTCCATGGTTTCATCTTGTTATATGTTTTATACGTGCAGAAGGAAGAATGAATATGTGATTTTTTTTTTTATTCCTTTCGAAAATCAATTAATCATCTTTCGTGCCAGGAAAGAAAAACAGACAGGATCTAAATGTGTTGGGTAGTGTAACATGCGTGTTTCCTTTAACGACCAACACGTCATCAACCGATATTTTTAGTTACCCCCAACTTTGTTGTCAGGAATTTTGTAGCTTTCCTGTATCTGAGCATTTGAAATATCGTTTACAGATTCTCTCACATTGAGCTCACAGTCACACTCTGGCAGTTAAAAATACATTGTCGTAATGATTGAATAGTAATCTCTACATTTTAAAACACGCACATACACGCTTTTTTTATAAGAATAAACTTTATAAGAACACCCAGGCTGAGATTTGCCCAAAAATTAAGAACAACTAAGAAAAATCACCACTGAGGCTGAAATTTTGATCAGACAAATTTAAGAATTTTATTTAATCATTGTACACAAATTGAGATGTACATGTAAGTTCATAATAACATTTCTAACTGCTCTTTTCATTTTTTTAAAAGCAGCAGAAAACGGTAACAAAAACTTGAATGCTCCTAGTCCAATGCGTTGCATATGTTCCACTGTTTGTAAGTATCAGGAAATAAAAACAATTTAAGAAAAATTTGAAGCTGAAATCGCCAAAAAGTTAAGAACAGCCCAGCCTCAGCCGAAAGTTACTGGTTCTAACAAAGGCGCGTCTTTTTGTTATCTGGTTACAGTTTGAGTTTTTAAAGAGAAGCCAATTTCAAAAACCTTTTTCTGCTGAGGTTGCCTTAGTCAAATTTACTAAAATTTACAATAAAAATCAATATTTTTAAGTTTTTGATGCATCGATTATATAATTATTTATTTTACTTATTCCGAACAACAAAATAAAAGGTGATTTTAGAGAATTTCATCAACTCGTTCAAAAGTTAGAATGACGGTAAACATTTCTACTCTTGAAGATAAAAATAATGGTCACTTTTGTAGAGTTCATCAACTTGTTTCAAAGTAGGAATGAATAACACCAATCATTTCTTTTCTTCAAAGCAAAAAAAAAAAAAGAATGGTCACTTTATAATTCTAGGGTTTCATCGACCGATTTGAAAGTTGAGATAATTGGATCGGACTGACTCCATCTACCTCACACTGCCAAGATGAATTATACTAACAATGCATTTGGCTCACTGAAAGTTTGCGAGCAATGTCCAGTTATAATTACTTTAGTGAATGGACTAAAACTCATATAAGAGTTTTTTCCATATATAACAGAAACAGATAAACATGTATAACAATAACTTAAAGTATTGTATAATTTTTGTATTTTGTTGTTATATTAAGGTCGACGGTGCTGCTTTACTGCTTTTTTATGATATAAAAACAAATAATAAAGTAGATAAAAAATTATAAATTTAAGGAAATCTAAACGAGGTCATGCAATTTTGCCAGCCCGATTAGAGTTTTTTAAAGAAGTCTTTTTAACACTTAATAGTAAATCACTAAAAATCGTTGAGATCTACTAAAGTCGATGTTAGAAGGAAATGTTTTTTGTCGTTTATTTATTTCATACTTTCATTTATTATTTAGGCTAAGTTGCTGTTTTCAAAGAATGCGCTAAGACTGATCGGAAATATATCCTTTTCTTAAATACAAAACCCAACGGAAATCAGATAAGCTGTTTACCCGATCTTCGATGACCCCTTTGACTGTTAACAGATTTAAAAAAATTTCCTCTGTCAGTCTGTGATTGTTTTAAAAATACATTACCACACCTGAAACTGATAATTCTAAAAAAAAAACTTTTTATTTCTGAAACACAAAATTGGTATTTTGCTTTGTAGAGCTTGCTATTGAGAGAAAAATAATAAATCTATGGAATAACAGTAACAATTAGAAGAGAGCTAGAGTATGATATGAAGTAAGTAAAAAGTATTATTTTACACAATGGTGAGAACTGCAGTTTATTTTTAAAAAAAGTTGATTCAATTCACGTGCTGATTTATCTGAAGTTATGATCTTAACTTTTATTTGTCAAATCGTGCCGCGTGACCATTTCGGAAACACAAGTCAATGACCTCAAACCTCAAGATGACAACTAAAAAACCACACCCTACCAACATCCCACGCTTCTTCCTATGTGCCTACGATGGAAAAATACGATCACCCCTATTTAAAAACAGATAAATATTGAATGAAATTGAATGAACACTTTATTTAAACAGGGTTGCCTTTTCAGCAACTAGGCTGATATCCCTAGGGGGGGGG
Source organism: Isaurus tuberculatus (assembly GCA_025447995.2). Lineage (NCBI taxonomy): Eukaryota > Metazoa > Cnidaria > Anthozoa > Zoantharia > Zoanthidae > Isaurus > Isaurus tuberculatus. The sequence continues at coordinate 5,635 of JAOEHV020185168.1, read as the reverse complement.
GGTTATTTTATTAAAAGATAGTCCGAGTGCCCGATAAGATCGTTCTGTATTTAAAAGTTTTACTGAATTTCAACGTTAAATACACGAGTGGAGGAATAATATTAATTGAATCGCTTGGTATAAATAAACTTGGACGAGATGATCAACTCAAAGTATTCAAAATTAATTTTTGGTCACTAAGCACCAGAGCAGAGAAAACAGTTAAGAAGTAAAATATCACACCATATCATAGCAGACATGGGCAAACTATACTACAAAAAAGCATATCACAAAATATCATAATAAACCATGTATTATATCTAATCATACCATTTCATATTACATCATACCTAACCACACCATAGCATACAATATCACATCACAACACACAACATTAAACCTTACTAAACCATAACATACCATACCAAGTAACACCATTTCATATCTTACCATAAAACATTTAAACCAGGGGCCATGGAGCAGGGGAAAGGGCAACAAGAGCAATTGCCCCCCCCCCCACTTTTTTTCCCTGACTTTAACTAGTTTTAGTTCCCTCGAAGATGTCCACACTCCACCTTAAATGTTTGCCCCACCACTCTTAAAAACGCTCCGCAGCCCTTGTAAACACAATCACATTCTACAATATCACACCATTACCATACCACAATTTACCATGCTGTACCACATATTATTGTATATCATGAAAATTATACCATATCACACCTCACCATAACAAAGCATATCATATAATATTGCACCATCACATACCATTCAACAAAAATTAACATATGGGTCAAAGGAAAAACAGTGATTACAATATATAAGTTATTCTAACAGCCTTTTACTTAAAGGAGAACTGAACACTAAAATCGACTTTTTATCGTTTTTAAGAATATTTAGGGATAGTAGAGCAACTATATGAAGTTTTTTAAGGTGTTAGCCAAGCAGTTTAGAAAAAAATAAGGTTTTGTAACAAATCAACAAGATTTGACCGTTGGCTCAATATTTGATGTCAGCGGTTGTATATGACGTAGGTTACGATATTCAGAGCTTTTAAAATGTGATTGCAATTAGACAATAAAAATGTGGAGAGGTTCAACAATACCAGCACGAACCAACATATGCACAGGGGCACATCCCAACTTTTTGTCGTGCAGCCACATTTTAAAAGCTCTGAATATTGTAACCAATGTCATGTAACCAATGTCATATACAACCGCTGACATGAAATATTGAGCTGCCAAACAAATCTTGTCGATTAGTTACAAAATATTAGTTTTTTCTGAACTGCTCAGTTAACACTTGAAAAAAACTTCATAATTTTATAGTTGTTCTATTATGCCTAAATATTCAAACAATAAAAAGTCAATTTTAGCATTCAGTTCTCCTTTAACTCAAACTTGTTAAATAGAAAGGCGCTAACTGGTTTGTGGGAAATTTTCATAAAGTTAAAGACAAAGGCAAATAAACAGAGACAAATGCAAGAAAAATATGGACTATTATCAAAATAACTTTTTACTTGTATACTGACATTTTACTCACAATATAGGCAGCAAAAAGGCTTATTTTATTTAACAAAATACCATTTGCAGAGCTATTACTATTTCCTCACAAGTTCTGTAACTAGTCTAGTTATATATTTTTTAAAAGATTTTTATGAGATCTAGAATTCCAAAAAACACCCAAGTTAACTATCAAAATGGGTTTGAAACATAGCCAAATCAATCAAGCAAGCTGTATATTTCTTAAAATTATTTAACTCCAATACCTTAAAAATGCTTTATCACATTTAGCCTTGTGTACTACAAGCCCACCATTTAATTATAATTTACATAATGCATTACAAAATTATCTTTGTGAAAGTGTTTCTCTGGATTATGTGTTAGGTAACTGCTCATAGGACATAAACATTCTTACATTCACAAAAGTTGCCCCTGATCTTAAGGACAACCTGGGCTAAACTATTCACTTGAATAAAAAAAAAACTCTGTCAATTAAGGTAAAACCAATTTTTTTATGTGAAACAGGTCTTGATTGTTACCCTATTTTTGAGATACTCCTTTTTGGAGACAACTCAGGTGCAAGTGAACTTCTTCTTAAGCTAAACCATTTACATGGAATGAAACAATTCTATGGACCCCCTAGTGTTATCTTTACCTTCAAAACAAAAGTTATCCATATTACTTCCTCTCTTTCGAAGTTGTCTTGCTGTATGTGAGCTTTTGAACTTAACCCTAAAGACACTGTATGGAAAGGCAAAAGGGATAACTGTAAGCCCCCATCTAGAGACAACTAGCCACTTGTGAACAGAGACTATGGTTGAACAGATGTTTTCAACAAAATTTGAATACTTAAATTAACTCTACTGGTTATCAATATCAACTCTTAGCAATACTTTACCCTTAATATGTCAAAAGCTTTTCCAAATATACTTTTTTGTAGTTCACAGATTTAGAAACTTCGAATTTGGTAGATATACAAACCCTTATGATATTTAAACTATATTTTTTTTCATTTGGACTATGTGGTAAAATTTCTGCACTACCCCCTTACTTAAATATGCATGCACATCACAAATACTCACTCAAGAGAGAAATATAATGCTGACCACAACTTCAAACTATATTCATAGAAGCAAAACGCTCATAATCTAACGGTTAAAATTACATCGATCAAACCATCTCCTCGTAACAGCAATCGACTCAAATCGAATTGGCTGCAGGCATAATTTTTTGTAGGGGGTAGTAAAGAAATTTTTATTTATACTCTTAAGTTATTCACTTATTGCTTTTCCTTCTGAAAAAACGCCAAGTCACAATTGCATTTCCTTATATATTAAATGAACTCGAATTTTCTATAAGCAGGTAATGATCGTTCGTTCTCAATAAAAAAAAGTTTATTTTTCTAAATAGTAAATTGGTAAAATCGTTTCTCGTACTACTCAATCGTTCATCAGACAGCAACACAAACAGGCAGCACATAAAGCAAATAGAAGACATTCGTCTTTGTTGTCATTCCTTCTCTGATCTTGTTGGTAAACATATACAGTCTTGGGTTGCTGTTCCCTATACACCGCATTTCCCTGTGGTGCATAGGGAGGTCCCTGATACGGCGCTTGATAACCTGTACCCTGATAAGGCTGCTGTGGGTAAGGTTGCTGTGGGTAAGGCTGCTGTGGGTAAGGTTGTGCGTTTGGATAAGGTGAATATGCAGGAGGCTGTTCGGAGTGCGAGTATTGAGGATTCGCACCTTGTTGATGATGTTCAAAGCCGACTCCACTTTGCTGTGGCGGTGCACTTGGATTAAAAGCTGGTGGGTTTGGTGGATAGCCACTCATAGTTCAGTCTTTTCTATTGAAACGAACTTATTCACCTAAGGTTTAAGAATCCCACAGTTTAGAAATTATTTATAAAGCACCTCTTCGTTGCCAAAGACACGAATCTAAAGTAAGTATTTCTGAATACTGGAAACAAAAATATTGCTGTTAGCTTAACTTTCAATTTCTAAAGGAATAGAATTTAATACTTCTAAAATCATGTTACTACAGGAAAGTAAAGAAAAATGAACTGAACAAACAAACGTTTTGAACATGATGGAACTACGAAATATGTAATACGGTTTATACGTGAGAGAAATCATTAATCATTGATAACTTAAACAATTTTGCATCACTTACTGAAGCCGCACAACGGATCACTGAGTTTGATTGTCCAGGTTTGATAAACCAAAGCAAGATGACTTGACAACTGATTTTTCTTGGCCACTTCAAAATTTAGAACTTCCCTTTGCTTTTCAAGCTGAAAAGACGACAATTTTAATTTTAGTTTCCAGTTTTCACGCAGATTTGTTGTTATTTTCACACAACTACGTCATTATGTCACGTGATATAACACTCAGTTCCTCAATTCTATATTTATTACGTAATCTTCGTTTTTAGTATTCACAACCGCGGGTTTGCTCCTATGTACTTTACTCCCTGTTATTCTTTCACGCGAGAGCTAACACTTAAAGGAACAATGGAATTTTCGGAGTGGATTATAAATCTAGTCAAGACTTTCGGCACTACAATTAAAACTAGCAAAAACTAAATCACCATAATCAAATTTTACGCTACTCCTTTTTATTAATTATTATTATTATTATTATTATTATTATTATTAATATCAAGGCTTAAAATATGAAATTTTGAAAAAGAGATTTCAAAAGAAAATCTACATCCCTTAAATAATTTTTTTCGCTTCCCTCGCGATTTCCGGAGGGCAGTCTATTCCTGAAATCATTTTCCTCAAATGCTGTTCCTTATTTTAACCAAATCTACGATACAGGAAAAAACTTCAAGACCCCCCGTCAAAGACGTTTTTTAATGACCAAACCACTGGAATAGCCCTTGAATTAAGTGGACATTCTTTAAGGTACAGGTATATCAAAAGAAAAATAAGTACAAAAACTGAAAAAGGGATTGTACGAATTTGTGATTAGGGCGTAAAATAGAAATTCCATTTCTTAAAAAACTTGCATAAACGATTCATGTAAAAGCTGATCACGTAAAAATATCTGTACTTTCAATTATTTTTCTGGAAAGCTGATTCAGTTTCTCTAAACTGCCAAAAGAAAAGGCTAGGCATGTTTCTAGAAGAATAAAATCACCGCCGGTTTCAAGTACTGTTTAGTTTTGGTACCATAGAGAAACAAAGGACCCTGACCCTAAGCGGCTGCAATTGCATTTCGCAAAGTTTTAGTAAAAGCCAAGAAACCTTAAATTGCTTTTTAAGATAAATTCGCCCCGTGTTAATGAATCAGAAATCTAGAATCACGCAAACTTTTTTGTTTGGAATCTGGAATCTTAATAGATGGACCCGCATTCCGGAAATTGGACTACAGAGTTCTCGAAGTGCAATCCTCCTGGAGTCCAAAACTGAGCTGGGATCTAAAATCGTAGGGCGGTGATCCGGAGTTTACGAGCAGGAAACTGGAATCATCTTGGATTCCCTTACACAGGCGTAGCTATGGTTGAGACCACATCGCGGTCAAACGACTGCGCATGTGCAAAAAGTGACCCTGGTCTGTATGATTCGGACTGTATGGATCCGATTCGATCAAACAACGAGTGCAAGCGCTCCGGGATAGGAATTTGTAACAGCTGTAAACTGTGCCCCCACGTAGACGGACAGGAACAACGGCTGTTTTAATTTCTTTTACTGCCTGATTTCAGCAAGAATTTCAGTTTAGGCTTGTCAAATAAAACTGTTGTCAAAGAATTGTCTTGAAAAGTTTGTAGTGTTAATTTAAGTTTGTAGAAGAAATATAAAAGTTTTCTTCATTTTAATTCTAATGTTCAATTAATGAAGAAACTCTTCTTATCCTGCCTATATTTTATCATGTTTTTGACATTTTTCGAGATCTTTATATTTATTTAGCAATGTTTTTTGGACGAAAATGTAAGCATAGACAACAAAATTTTTTTATAATTTGGGAAAAGTAAAAATGAAGATTTTGAAAGAAATAGAACGCAAACAGCATTAAAAATGTACGCATAGTCAGTTGAAATTAACTTTTACTTGACGTTTCGTAAGTTAGTGTTCTTGTATGTTTAAATTCAAATTCTGTACTATTAACCGTCACTTCTGAAGATGCATGTAGTCGCATACGAAACGTC
>JAOEHV020185058.1:0-13505 GCA_025447995.2 Isaurus tuberculatus | reverse complement strand
GGAAGAAGACGCCATGTTTACATCCGGGCATCATCCCGCAGACGCTATCTATCACCTGATAGTATACGAGTAGCTCAACCAATCAGATTACGGCATTTGCATTAGTATACTAGTAGATTTCTACTAATTAATATTAAATAAATTTCTTACCCCATAAAAACTTTCTAAAGGGATGTCCTTTTCTTGCCAGCCCTTGTAATAACTGCATTTTTCTTACTGAGTCGCTATTGTAGCTCATTTTAAACTCTGTGAAAAAATCATAATTTATATTAAGGACATTACAACAAATATAGGATGTAACTAAAAATTCACTCTAATCTTACATACAATTCTGCTGTATAAACAACATAAAATGGACTAAGCTTTCCTTTTCTCATTGATCAATTTAGCCTATATCTAACTAATAATTGATAGTTTTAATAGCTTTATCCAGTCTTTTATATCTTTGAAGGGTTACTAGGTTTTTACTATCACTGAACATTCTCCACTTTGTGGGATCCTGATCTGCAGCTTCTTGGATGAGAGACCTTGCTTTTTTCATTCTATCTCAAAAACTCATCATGTTTTTTGTCAAATTGCACTTCTTTCTTCAATATATCAATGATTGCTTTCTTGATAACTTTTTTGCTATCTATTCTCAAAACATGGCCATGCCATCACCTAACCAAATATATTTATACACCATTACAGGCCTCTAGGGCAACTGATTGGACGGAAGCCTTCTGCCAGTTCGCCGTAGAGGAGGTCCTGAGGGATGAGACCTGTTTCCATACACCTGACATGTCCAGGCAAGCACAGATGCCTCTCTCTAAGAAGGGCGAATATGCTTGTTAAGCAGGCTCGCTCCAGGACTTCAGTGTTGGTGACTTTCTCCTGCCAGGTAATGTGCTAAGGATACAGGGCAGGCACCTATGTAAGTTGGAAGCTGGAAGGTGGAAGCTGTAAAGTTTCTTCTCATGCCTTGTGTAGGCTGTGCACAACTCACTGCTGTAAAGCAGTGTACTGAGCACGCAAGCCTGGTAGATGCGAAGTTTGGTCTCTACTGAGAGGTAGGAGTTGTTCCAGACTCTATGGTTTAGCTTAGACATGACTGCTGTAGCCTTGGCTATTCTGCTGTTTATCTCACTGAGTCAGCATCAATGGTAAAAAAAAGTGAAATAGTGGAACCCTGGTAAGTGAACTGCTCTACTGCTTCAAGGGCCTGTCGGTCAATCAAGATGGTTGGGGGATTGTCCGACCCCAGTGCTAGGATTTTCGTCTATAATTATTATATCTTAATCATTCTTTAAATCTTTTTAAGTGCTCACCGCTATCTACTGCTTCTATTTCCCTTCCAATACTGTTTGCTTTCATAAGAGGTGAAATGAAGAACTGTGCAAACCTGTTAAATTTAAACATCACATTACATATTAAAGAACTTTTATGCTGAAAATTAATATTAGGAAATAATTCAAGTTTTTTTTTCATATTAGGATACTTTTAAAATCATCCCATCTGGCTGGTGTATCTTTGAATACAGTGGCATGACCAATAAATGTTGTGACAAAGTACCTTGTTGCTACAGGGTCCATATGGTTTCATCTAATGTAAATATCCATCTGCTTGTTCTATGTTTTATGATTTAGAGAAATTCATCAAACAGTAAAATAAAGTCAACGCCAGATGTCTTGTCAAGTAGAACATCTAAAAAATGTGATGCCAAGCCAAAGCAAACTATATAATATGCATACTTCTTCTCTCCACATGTAAAGGCCTTTGCTATTTTGCAGTCTGAGAACAGTTTTTGAAAAAAGTCTACCTTTTCACAACTTTTGTATGTCATTTTAAAAGACTATTATGTACTTGTCAATAACTGTCTTCAATGACCAGTCTTCAATAAAAATATTCAATTACTTTTCTTAACTAATTAGTTTTGTTGTGTATGCCTGGTAAATATTAATTGTTTACCTGTCAAGTGCCTCTCTGAAATACTTGTGTCGAACATCAAACTGGAACACAGTCTGTGATCGGGTAAAAAATTATAAATTAATGCTGTTAAGGTAAAGCATCTGCCTGAAGGTCAGACAATCAATCACGTAATCAAGGGTTGGAATCTCAGAAACTTTTTTGAGTATAATTACAGTAATCAGAGAAACCATAGCAGAGCACTGACACTACAGATCATTAGATAAATGGATTAAGGTTGGTTCTTAATATTAAACCTACCCTCTCACAGTCAGTCGATGCATTGTCACTTCCGCCATGTTTTGTGATAAATGCATCAAAGGAATTTTCATCAGGATATTTTTCACTGCCCATAAAAACCACTGTAAAATAATAAATTATTTAAAAAACAAAATAAACCAAAATCATTTGTTCAACAATTAAAGAAATGAAGAGTACTATCTTGTAATAGATCTTTACTACTGCTCAAACCTTTCCTCTAAATCAGAAATCTTATAGCATGGTTTGTTCAACATGACTGTTGGAAAAAAATTCCAGCTGGGGGCTTTTCAAAACTTTTCAGACAAGCAAGCTGACATTTCTCATGCTTTGGATTATTTTTTCACTCAATAAAAAATAAATTAATGTTAATTAAGTGACAAATAATCCATTAATTAAAAGGTTTTTGTATCTGTACTTAAGTTTATTTAAACTGAAATTTTCAATTAAGTTAATTATTTCAAACTATCATTTTTATTCACTGTTTGAAAAGGAGATTTTTTGTTTTTTTGGGGAGTGTGCTTAAAAAATAATAGGAACATGGCCTTTTAGAGGGATCTGAAAAAGAATGAGGGATCAAATATTAAAAAAAAAACAATTTATATAATTTTATTACTTTGTTGTTTTCTCTTCTTTCGTTTTCTTTTTATGTCCACTTATCTATACAAACCTTTTCTTAAGGTTTCCTCACTTTCACTGCATTATCACCAAACACCAAACTATTGTACCCCATCACCTATACAGCCAATCAAGCGCATTTTTTCACAAAAAAGTTTAATTCATACTCACCAAGATTCAAATCTCTAATCTCTGGATTTCAAGTTAATGATCATTTCAACTGTCAACCACACAAACACTTAATAAAGAAAATTTTCTCACATTCTTTATCTTAACACTTTTTCAGTTTGTACATCCCAGGCCCTCTTGATCAAAATATTTATTTGTACATTCAAGTGTTTGAAAAATTCAACCCAGTTTTAAAAAAATGAACCAGTTTGAAAAAATAATAAAAACCAGTTCAAAAAATTTTAAAACGAAAAAAAAATTTTAAAACAAAAAAAAATTTTGAACCATAACATAGCCAATAAAGATACTGTTCACAACTACGGTCAAGGCAACTTAATCTTATTCTAAACATTTTTTATTTTCATGTGAATTTTTATTCATACAAACACAAAAGCTGTCCATTGCTAAACCTAATTAATACTTACTGTGTTCAAGAAAATGAGCAAGACCTGGTACTTGATCAGGGTCTGAGAAACTCCCAACTCCTATGCACAGTGCAGCTGCTGCCTTTGAATTAATAGTAAAAATAAGATTCTTGCCAAAAAAATCTGTTAAAACTAATTGATATCAATTAAATTGCTGCATGTCTGTTGATAAATACTTGATAACATTGTTATGACACTGATAGCTTAAAGTGCTCAGAATAACTTTTTTTAGTAATTTCATATCTTTGCCTATTAGATACAAACAAACCATCTTTCAAGCAGACTTGATTAGCTCAGGAAGTGAAATCTTTACGAAACTAGTGGGTAAAGACACCAAGCAATGTGCAGGTGTGAAATGCTGATCTGTTACAGGGTTTTCCTTTTCAAATGAAGTAGCAGTAGATGAATTTTGAACAGGCGGAGATCCGTTCCACATCTATTATTAATACTTGCATTCTTGTCAGCAAGGATGTTTTAGTTATAATAACAGTTGCCGGCGACGAAGCGATTCACAGACGGCGAAAATCGCCGGTCGCCGGCCAAAAAGGAAAACCCTGAGTTAGTCAAGAGTAACCAAGAAAAGAAAGCTCAGCTGCAAACAAGAGTTCTCTTAAAAGTTTTACTGATACCTATGTGTAAGCAAAGCCAAAAGTCATGATTTTTTTCATAGCAAAATCCTTCCATTCTGAGTAGAAAAAAAAGAAACTTAAGGGTTAAATTTTTCATTGTCTGGGTATCTACAACCAACACATTAACTCTCCAGAATAATGATTTTTCCTTTCTACTTCCGAATTAGTACAAACTTTTTCTGTAGCATTTTCATTTTTTGGTCATAAAATTCCAGACTGCCCGACTCTTAGACTGTTCATTTTCAATCAATATCTCGCCTGTTTTGTTGCCTTTTGTTTTCTTCCTTTTTCTTTGCAGTCTCTTGTGTCCAAGTTTCCTTCACAACCATCACCATCTGCCTCATTTTCATCTTCACTGGAATTGTTGTCTGATTCATTTTCCTCACCATCACTTCTATCATCTATCACTTCCTCCTCCTGGTCACTGAGTGATTCACCATCATCATCTTTTCTGGTTGCTACTGAGTTAGTATCTGATACCAGCAGTGCAGTTAAACCATTCTCCAAAGTGATAACCCTGTTTGGAAAGTTTTTTTTAATGAATTTATAAACAGAAATTTTCTTTTGCTTTATAGAGGAATCAAGAATAAAAATTGATAGTCAAAATACTATTCATTTATTAAAACCAAGCAACTATAGAATACAGGGCCAACGCATGCAGATTAGGCTGAAGCTATTGAAGAACGAAGCAAGTAACAATAGACACTATTGTTATTCAATGAAATGGAAATAAGTGGCCCTGCATTCTATAGTTTAGCTTTAAAATAATATTGCACTTAAGGCTACTTGAAACCAAAAGTCTTACAGCAGCTTGAAGTCTACAAAAAGAGTTACCGGACGTTTCGTACCCAAGACGTTTCGTACCGAGACGTTTCGTACCAACCAGCGGACGTTTCGTACCCAATCAGCGGACGTTTCGTACCCAGTCGAGACATTTCGTACCCTCTTTCTTATAACTATTTTAATACGTAATAACAGTTGTTTAATAGTATATAGAGATCACATCAGTGAATTGCAGTTCGAACTATGATCACGGGCGATAGAAAATGCGGGATTTGAATTTTTGAAATAATATCATTTTAAAATCATATGTTGTCCATTTTCTTGCTTTAAATAAACAGTTTACTCTATTTTACCCGGAAACTGCCACAAATTTCCCAAAATATTGAGTACAAATCCAATGATCTCTCTCTGCCATTTTGGTTAGACCGTTAAACTCGGCTGCAGCTCTCTCTCTCTTTTTCGAATTTAATCAATGACGTAATATCAAAAGAAAAATTCGAGAAATATTAGCCGGTCATGTGTTGCAGATTTCGATCTGTTTTCACTGTCAAGCTAAGTAACAAAACACTACTAAAAATTTTCACGGACCTAAACTCGAAGGTAATTAAAGTTTTTGCGGACCTAAACTTGACACTAATAAAAGCTTGTGCTGACCTAAACTCAACACGCAAAAACTTTTATTAGTGTCGAGTTTAGGTTTGTAAAAAATTTTATTAGTGTCGAGTCCGCAAAAACTTTTACATTCGAGTTTACGTCCGCAAAAATTGGGGGTTTCAAAGAAAACCAAACGCGATTGTAAGTGAAGTCGTGAAGGCCTGTCACCTCACCATAAACAACCGTTATTACATATTAAAATAGTTATAGGAAAGTGGGTACGAAACGTCCGCTAATTGGGTACAAAACGTCCGCTGGTTGGTACGAAACGTCTTGGGTACGAAACATCCGGATACCAAAGCACCGTATAAATTTTTATTTATTTTTCAACCTTTTTTCTTAATATCACAAAAACATCTTCAGCTAAAATGGAATATTAACTGGGCAGATAAAGAAGTTGAAGAATCAATTCTATTTCCGTGACTTTTAAGGACTCAGAAATATTTGTTTTCTACGATGGCTGAGAAGGGCCTTCCAATTTTCCAAGTTCCCAGTTCTGAGTTTTCATAGTTTTATTGTATATTTAGACCTTATTACCAGAAAGTTGTTGCATAAAGATATAAAAAATAAACAAAATGTATAAATGTACAGCAACAATTTAGGGATTTAATGTTTTTTCGTTTATTATTAACACTTATTTTTTATTTCTTATTTCTGATTTCGGATTTCTGATTTCGGACTTCTGATTTCCGATTTCGGACTTCTGATTTCCGATTTCGCACTTCTGATTTCCGATTTCGGACTTCTGATTTCTGATTTCCGATTTCTGATTTCGGACTTCTGATTTCGGATTTCTGATTTTATTCACAGCACCATCTAGACCCTGATTTGTTTATTTTCTAAAACTCGTTGAGCTAAAGAACTCTACTTGCTTCTTTCAGTCTTAAGGCTTAACTTTTAACAAGTGCTTTGATCTGGGGAAGTTTAAGAAGCACGGTCAGTCGTGCAGTTGGCATGTTGCTTCGTTTCTCTATTTACTTATCAGCAAATAAATGACAGTTTTACATCTTATTGCATTTTACAACGAAACGAAACGAAACGTTTTACTTTTTGAACGAAACAAAGAACCTGTGAGGTTTTTCTTTGTTTTGTAGCTATTGTTAGGGTTTATTATGTTGACTTCTTTGTATTCTTTGTTTTACGTCACTGGTGAGTGTTACAGGTTCTTACACCGAGGATGAGCCAAAACAGACAAAAACACCACTAACCTATAATCGCGAGGGTCATTTGGTGACTTGACAACCGCCATCTTGAAAATTTCCAGTGATACCCGCTGACCAGTTTCTGTCTGTTTTGCTCCAAACGGGCAGCCTGTACTTTCTTCACAGGAAGCCCAGATTTGATTTTTAAACGCTATCAACTAAAAAATAAAAATACGCAGTGGCTCTTATGCAATATTGTCACATAAACACCAGATGGGCCTGATATTTGAGAGATTTTAAACTGAAAACCAAAGGCCTTCGTGTTCACCGATTTAGTAATGGCGGTCGTTTGAGGTTGAGTGTAGAGTATTATCTTCTTTATGGAAAGTTTCATCATCTCCAAAAACGTATAATAAAATAAAAACAAAACTAGATGCCTAAAGTTTTACAAAATCTGAAAGTAGCTCAATATTGTTACATAAACACTAGAAGGGAATGAGATTTCAGAATTTTTTTAAAAATTGAAAACCAAAGGCCTTCTAATGTTAAACCGATATAGTATTGGCGTTCCATTTGAGTTTGAGTGTACAGTATGAACTTCTCTGTGCAATTTTTCATCATCATCACAAACTTATATAAAAATATAAACAGAACTAGATGTCTAAACGTCTACAAAATCTGAAAGTAGTTCAATATTGTTACATAAACACTAGAAGGGACTGAGATTTGAGAAATTTTAAATTGAAAACCAAAGGCCTTCTTGTTCACCGATATAGTAATGGCGGTCCATTTGAGTTTGAGTGTATAGTATGAACTTCTCTGTGCAAATTTTCATTATCTTCACAAACTTATATTTATACTGTAACCGTACGCAGACTTGTTTTGTCTATTCGTACGGACATCCAAATATTTCGATATTTTAAAGCAATTATTTAAAATATCAATTCAGTTAAATTATTATAACTTTGTTTAAAAGTAAATAACAGCTCGAGAAAGCATCAAAGCTCGTGATTTTACCGTATAGGTTGAGCCGACACTTAGAAAAATTTTTCCGACTTTAATGACATTATGTCCTCTAATTACGGCTAGATTTTTCATTTTTCTAGTTTTACTAATCGAATAATTTCCATAAATAAATAAGGGCATGTTTTCACGGAACAATTATTCGCATAAATTCGGCTCATTTGGAGGTAGAAACAACCACTCCGTCAGAATAAGTCACGCAGGCTATTCGTACGGACATGTAATTTTCCTCTGTAATTCGAGCAGAAATGAGACTAAAACATTCACAAATAATTTTCACAGAGTCGAAAACAATGCTAAGCGTATTTAGGAAAAGTGTGACTGCACAGAATTTATGCCACTTTGAGTTTAGAGAAGGTTTGTAACTGCCGTACGAATAGCCTGCGTGACTTATTCGTACGGACTGGTTGTTTTTTCCTCCAAATGAGCCGAAATGCGAATAATTGTTCCATGACAACAGGCCCTTATTTATTTATGGAAATGATTCGAATAGAAAAACAAGAAAATGACAAATCTAGCCGTAATTAGAGGACATTATTTCATTATTAGATTGGTGACCTTCACTGTCATCGAGTCGGCGAAATTTTTTCTAAGTGTCGCGTTTCGTCTCGATGTACTCTATGCTCGGCTCAATCTATATGGAAAAATCACGAGCTTTGATGCTTTCTCGAATTGCTACCTACTTTTAAACAAAGTTATAATAGCTTAAAATTGATATATCAAATAATTGCTTTAAAATATTGAGATATTTGGATGTCCGTACGAACTGACAAAACAAGTCCGCGTACGGTTACCGTACGAATAGCCACTTCTATAAAAATAAACTAATTCTTAGTGTTGTTCATGTCTTTCTGTATATGGCAGTAGATTGAACTATGTGTATTTAGCAATGATGATCTTCCCGGAAAAAGGGATCAAAACATTTGAACTTACCCTCGTTTAACATGGCAAGGGCGCGAGAAAGAAATTGCGCCCTTGGAAGAGTAACCCGCTTTTACGCTGTACCCCTTTGGACACACCCTTGAACCAATCACGTGTTTAGATTTTAAAAAGTAGTTATTTGTGGTTTTGGTCTAGGATCGCGATGGCGTATGTTAGAAAATTTTTAGTTTGTTTGTTTATCGGTATTCACATATTTTCACCGTTTGTTTATTCATTTTACATCAACAAACAGCGGCCAGTTTCAAATTATAACAAGTAAGAGAACCAATCTTTGAAAAAACACTACAACAGTTTATCTTTATTGTCCGGTGTTTTCAACTGTTCTGCTTGTTTTATCAACTACTTACTATCAGTATCAGTAGTAGAAAGTAAAAAAAGATTACAAAGTATATCTGACAGAACTTTGTGAACCATTAGTATTTGTTTCCTTTCAGGTACATCGAGAGAGTTTTCAAGACAGTGATTTTAAACAAAGATGCAACATTTGGCGTAAAAGTTCACAACAGGAAAATTCGGGTCAATCAGATTTTTGGATACGAAGCACTTCATGGTAAGTTAATAAAATATTTTAAAAACTTAAGTACTGTTATAAACAATTTTACTAGGTTACGGCGTTTTGTTTGTTTGAAAATTTTATTTCGGCCACCGCAGCTATTGCTCACTAGAAAAACAACGTTTGTAAATACGAAGTGATTTGGTGAAATGACTGAAACCAAACTTTATATTTGATCATTGATTATTTTAGCTTCCTTATAAAAGGACGAGTTAGTCAGTGATTGGAAACAGTTTTGTGGTTCAGTTTATTCTTGCTGAAGATCACTGTGGTTCAGTACATGGAATATGAGAACGTGTTTGCGTGATAATTAGCATACGATTTTTTTCCGTTGTTTCGGTAATGTTTTTCCTATTCAGCGAGTAGATCCAGCAACTTATTAAACAGCTCGTTAAATCAGTTAGTGTTTCGTTACATGTTAACGTAAACTATACTTTTGATTACACCATTTCGTTAACTTCTGTGAGTTGATTTAAGTGAAACGCAATAAAAAATATTAACAGCTAATCATGATTCCTCATGACGGGGGAAATCAGGGCGGATTCACACTCGTGTTAGATATCAGAATTACAATTGTTGTTGAAAGGAAATCGTCCTACAAAATTCTTTATAGGGATCATCATAATTGATTTTTTCTGTTATAAGGGAGTATTTCTCGACGTTCCTGAGTTTGAATGGCTGCGACTTTTTAATTTGAAGCTGGGGAAAAAGACTTAGGAGAGCAGGATGAGGAGGGTTGAAGGGTGTTAACACAAATTGATACCGTAGCTTTTAGCCAATTGTGCACCTTTTCTTTCCAAAATTGATGAAAGTTATTTTATACTCTGATGCAGTGATAAGGTTAGTTATATTTATAGCAACCCTGATTTTCGGTTGCAGAAGGAGAGAGATGGAGTAAAAATGAAACCAGTTTACAGTTCAATGTTAGCAACTTGATATCCCAGACTGGTAAAATTATGGCAGCAGAATTTCATTTAACAGTGCGACCCCACTTGGATACACAGTCCATCAATGTGACAGTATTTGTGAGAAAACTCAAACAGGTTGGAAAGGAAGTGTTAAAAGCTGTTGGCTGGCACACGGTTCATTACAGACCAAGTGGTCAAGTGGCTTTTGATGTACAAGAGGTTGCACAGTACTGGAAACACTCTGGTCAAGCTATTGGAAAGTTGCTTCTAAGGTTTGGAAAAGAAAATGATGGTGTCAATCATTCATTATACTCCACCCATATGCTAAAAACCTTTCACAGAGGACCAAGAAATGGGCCCTGCCTTGTTGTGTACCTCAGAGGAACTCAAGATATGACCATGAACAACAAACTTAAAAACTTGCAATTGGAACTTCCTGATGAGCTTCCAGAACCAAAACTTTTCCATTCTCCAGGTACGTTTTGTAAAATTTACGTGGTCAGTTAATATTATTTATTACAAAATGGTAAAGGTTTTCTGTTTACAGATTGCTTTTAATATTTGTTTGATGTAATATTTTATAGGGGCAGGTTTAGGAAAGATGGAGTCACTGTTTTAGCCTTTAACTGCCAAAAAATGGACCCATTAATTTCTTATAAACTAGTTTCCTTTTTTGATCCACAGAATCAAACTTATTAGAAGTTTGGGCCCATCCTTGATAATATGGTGTAAATCTTTATTTAATCTGATCTATGCAACCAGGTAGT
The DNA here is from genome assembly GCA_025447995.2 of Isaurus tuberculatus. Lineage (NCBI taxonomy): Eukaryota > Metazoa > Cnidaria > Anthozoa > Zoantharia > Zoanthidae > Isaurus > Isaurus tuberculatus. Next base: position 2,691 of record JAOEHV020185058.1, on the reverse strand, counting down.
TAATGTAGTCCTTCTTTTGGTCAGAGGAGGATAGTGAGGCACTCACTTAGATCTTATTAGTGCAGGGCTTCCCACCTTACAGTCCTATTTCTTTCAGGCAAAATTGAAATTTTATACCTTAAACCAAGCAACTGTCATTCTAAATAATTATATTCTTATTTACTCGAGGGGTGCTTTAAATGAAGCAGATGTCAAAACTCAAAGGCAGTAAGGATTTTTGACAAAGAACAAGTATTGGTTTAAGAACCTCCCCTATACTGCTCTGGGTTAACTAATTGCTTGCACTTATTGATTTTCTTGCAGATGTTTCAGGCAGAAGTCGACGAGCAAAAAGCATCCATTGCAGAAAAAAAAAGTTTATGGTTTCCTTAGTACATCTGTTTAATGATATCATATTTCCACTAAAACTTAAAGTAGGACTTTGTACTGGAAAATGTACTTTCCCGCTTGGCCATCATTGGAGTCCAACAAATCATGCATTAATTGTCTTGTTGATGTTAGAGCATGATGGTGTTAAGAATCGCACTCGGCCATATTGTGTACCTACACATTTTAATCCTCATAGTATTTTTACTTATGATCCAAAGGCCAATCAGTACAATATGTTAATCTGGAGAACTGCAATAGTTTCTCGCTGTGGTTGTTGGTAGAGCTGATGCTTAATCGTTGTGTTTGAAAATAAATTAATATGTTTACTTTAGTTGTAATCGGGCTAAAAGTAAATTGCATCCAGAACATCTAAAAACCTAAAAACATCTGGGATGTGATTATTATAAAGAACAGTAAATCGGGAAAAATATGTCAACATATATGTTATTACTCATAACCTATTTTCAACAAAAGATCTAACTCATCCCAGTATGCATATTTTGGATGCTATGCTAATTTGTTATAACTAAAACTTTCAATTTTAATCAAATTGAATACAAAGATAAGGAGACTGAAACCTCGGCAGACCTGAGTCGAAGGCCACTTTTTGAAGTATTGATCACTTTTATAAATGCAAGTTACAGGTTCTGGCTTTGTAATTGAATCCAGGAAAGTCGTGGGAAAAAAATTTAAGAGATTTAAGGGGAGGATCAAGGGGCATTTATTATGGACCTAACTATAAGCACTTAAACAATGAAAGATTTTATTTTATTTTAGGTATTTAGACAGTGATTTGATTTGATCTACAAATTTTGTGTTCGACCACCAAAGTTTTACCACCATATGTTATTGAAAGTGACCTTGATAAAGAAAGTAAACAGCCTGTTTTAATAACACATTTTTCATAGCAAAGTTTTGCTTTTTGAGTTAGTTTTACTTTGAATGACAATGAGTTCAAATGAATTCTGTTTTTTAGTTTCCACTCTTATATGTCAGGAAACTCGGTAAATTTCAATAAAATGGTAAATTGTTCCGTTTAAGAAAGTTTTTTTATGTTTAAGAAGTTATGAAAAAGAGAAAACTTGATAAGGTGCAAAAAGTAAAAATGTATGTTGCAGTAAACACTTATCTGACGGAAATGTGTCTTGTTTGATACAAATCATACTGAAAATCTAAACACTAACATAGTGCTTCAGTTTTGTTTGTGGATATAAGATCAGTCTTTATTTACTCCCCCTGTATGTGAAGTAGGGGCTGTTTATCCTTCTTACCAACATCCTAAGGATGGTAACCTGAGTCAGCTTTGGCAGAAAACAAAGTCGCACAGATGCCTAACACGGGAGGGCCACCGCCATTCTAACTTGGGACCTTTTCGCTTAAAGGCAGAGATCTAACAAACTTCATATTTTATGATTAAAAAAAGAAAACAGTTGTTCCTTAAAATTATCAGATTTCCAAATAGAAGACTATATTATAAATGCCTGAAAAATGTCCGTATTGAAAGTCATTTTTATTGCGATTAAGTTCAAATTTAAACACTTCATTTTTTTTGTTTCACTTGCTTAAAATGCAGTTTGCTTTAGTTTGCTAATTGTGAATCCCAACTCAACTTCGCTTTGGGTTACTTTACATCAGTGGTTTGACAAAGACTTGTTTAACCAAACACTTGAATGTCTTCTTCGGTACCAATTACATTAATTTAGGGCCCCTTATATGGATACGGGACGACGGGATATCTCACCTAACCGAGTTACTCTGGGTGGGTGGGGACTTTACTTGAGATTTGACCGTTTTAATTTTCTGATCTCCACCTCGTCCCGGGAATATTAATCATGTATTACTTTAGACGTTTTGATTTACAACAAATGAAAAAGAATGCTTACGAAGCTTGGTGAAAAGATGTCGACTTTCAGACCTTCTGTACATCAAGCTGCATCTGCAAATTTATTGTTAATATGTTTATCGGTGTGAGGAATCCACACTCAAAAGTGATTTGAGACGATTTTGCTGCAAGAATAATTTTTTGAATAATAAGTCGGATTGAACGAGGGCAATCCGAATGACTAATTCGTGTTTTCTTTCCTTTTTTCCAGTTATTTCAAAAAGGACATCCGCAGTTAATTTGGATATATGTGAAAATCCGCCTCCAAAGGCTTTTTTTTGTGGGTGAGGGGGGGAGCGCTTTCTACACTTGTATACAGTGTCTAGATGGCGGATTGTATACATATTTAACAATTATCCCTCAAGCCCGAATGGGATAGAAGCCAATAGCCCATGAGGCCGCAGGCCGAATGGACTATTTGGCTACTAGCCCATGAGGGC
>JAOEHV020185057.1:1901-27537 GCA_025447995.2 Isaurus tuberculatus | reverse complement strand
CCCACTATCCTAACAGTGTTTGAGGGATGTTAAAAATAGAATTACAAACAAACAGTTTATATTGCCGTTTGTGAGTTTACAACCTACGAAAAAACATTTTTAGGGATTTCTTTTTCCTTTTGAAACGTACGTGACTTTTCTTCTATAACGATTATATTCAAGGAAAATTTAGGCTGCCTGCCTCTTTAATCAAACAATAGGTTCTAATCATTGCATTGTTTTAAGTTAATACTTATGCACGAGCCGTGGTTTATCATTAAGCTTTGTGGCAATAAAGTTGTTTTTAAAAAAATCAAAGCTCTATCTAAAGCAAAAGGAGTTGTTATTAAATGTTTATTCGCTTGTTCATTGGTTAAAGGAATTGTTCAGTGCTGTGAAAACGTTATTACAATTGTACACGGTTTATTTTTTCTTAATTCTTGCTTTGAGTTTGACTTGCAAATTTTATTGCTGTGGTTTCCTTACACAAAAGGTTCATCCAATTTAACAATCATTCTGCATATAATTATTTTGTTGTTTTCAGCGAGTTTCTAGGCTGACAATGAGCTATAAAAATAAGCAAAACCAAACCAACATAAATTAGAAACGAATTTTCTGACAAACTGAAAAAAAAGTTACATGCACTCGATCTGAGCAATTAGGAACGGCCTTTTCAACAATCCAAGTTTTCAAAACAGAGTATCTTTGTCCATTATTGAATCACTTTAAAATAAAAACAACTTTAAGGCCTCTTTTTACAATCTATTTTTGTATACCAAAAACAAAACAAAAACCTAAATATAAATGTATAAAATTGGAACTTCATACTGTAATGGAGTAGCAATCTAAAATGTCATTAGAAAAAGAAAAAGACTTGACAGTAGAAATCAATAAGTAATGTATTATTTCCGATTACTTCAAATGAAATATTGTATAATTCTCAAAATTTCAACTCCTGTGTTTCATGATATAGTTCTGTAATCTTTTGACAAGAAAAAACAAACAAACAAAGCAAGTAAGCATCTAGCGTGGTAGTTTCTTAAAATAGTTTTCACTAGCGAGATAACCTCGAGCGCTTGTGTTATGTTATACTTTATTGGAAATCTCAGAACAGAACACTGCAACTGTTTTAAAATTTTGTTTACTTTGTTGTTTTTCAATTGCTTTTAGGAAACAGGTCTAGCTTTGTTCTCGTTTTATGATTGGAATAGACGGAATCAGTCGAATTTAATTTTTTGTAGTAGCTCTAGTAGAGAGTACTGCAAGCGAAAAATCGTTTAGTACAATCGGTCAGCAGTTTCTAAACGGTTTTTCCCTTGCAGTATTCGCTACTAGAACTTCTAAATTCAACAAATTCCGAGGAAGAGAAAGAGACTACTCCAGTCCATAATTGGAAGGAAATAAATGAAAAAAAAGAAAAAAACTAGCCAAACGTCGTCAAATCTTTGGAATTATTTAATATTCACTTTAAGAATAACAATAAGGAGATAGGGAAAAGCAAAATTTGTACAAGGATAAATATTCTACTAGTTAAAGCCAGAAATATTGGCACCTGAACCAAAATCATTTTGAAAGATTCTAAACCGCAAAGAAATCAAAACAATAATAAAAAACTCAATACAAGATACTGTAATAACTGAAAGAGCCATTATATTATTGTTTTGAAGTTATAAGGTTTATCAGTTCATTACGATCTTTTTTCCTTTTTATAACCTTTCAATATGAAATTTATTTAAAGCATTATTGTCCAACCAGTAAATAACTGACAATTAGCATGAAAAAATATTTTGTAAGTAAGAATATACGTAGTTTCTCTTCGTTTTTGATTTCTTAGTTCATGGTTAACAACAAGTATTTTCTTGCAAACAGAACATATGTATGGTTGTAAGTGAGCGCCTTCGATTCACTCTTTAAAGTCCAGCTAGCCAACAAGAACTCTCACGAAAACTTAAAAATTTGTGAAAGTAATTAAAGATTTAAACTGACAACAAGAACATTTTTATCTTCATAATGCTGGCATGTTTTAAATATTTGAAAACATCCCATGATAAACAATAAGCTATGACAAAATTTAATTCCATCGAAAACTATGAGTTTTTAATAAAGAAAACGTATTAAATGTGCTAATGTTTGTTTTAAAATTGTTTGAAATATCTGCTCTGCTCTTTTGAGATTACCAGACAAATGCAAACTTTCACTAATAAAACCTTCTTTAATCAGTTTTTATTATTTTCAAATTAAAGAAACATTTCAGTTTCACTAAACATTGTCTGCTTGTTTTTAGATGCATGTGTGTTCAGAATTCCGAAATAAACAAATGTTGAATAGCAAAATTAAACTATTGGGAAACGAATAACCACCACACATTTATTGACCGGAAGTGGCTCATAGACTGTCATCAAGCAAGATTTTTTAATCATATCTGAGAATGAGGCATCACAAACAAGGAATACCACTTAACCATTATGCTGAAACCTTTGCTTATAACATATCAAGGCGTCATTTCTATTGTTATGTAAACTTGTAAATTTTTAATGCGAACTTATGAACTTTTCAAGCATACAAATCAGTTAATACTAAAACATATATTTAGCTCTTATATATTTCAGGAATTTGTAAATAAAGAAATTCAACAAACTTATTTCTCAATATGACTTAAAAATATGCTTAATTCAAACATTTCTTATTGTCATGTCTGACATTTCACAATTTTTTCATTTTATCTATTTAAATTCAGTACAAGTGCGTACTTGCATTTTTGAATAATTAAATGGTCGTAATAAGCTAGTTTTTATTCAGTTTCAAGTCATTCTGTGGTTTTTGCACGGAACCATAGCGAAAAATTCGTTTTGCACTAATTATCCTTCAGTTTTCATTCTTTCTTTATATAAGAGCTTATACAATAGAAAAAAGAACCCGAGGCAAAATTTTCTTCCCCAAAACATTACGTTTACTTACACTAAATTACTCTTGGAAAAACTCAACACTTTCATAATATTAAAAAAGAAATATCGCTTCAAAATTAAGACGCAATTTTTATTTTTAATTTTATAATGAGTTAACTTAAAGTTGAAAACAAAAACAAAAAAAACGTTTAGGGTATTTGAGGGTAAAAAATGGAAAAAAAGTTTAAAAAAATTTCAAAATACATGCAGAAGAACTTGCATCCGTTTCTCAATATTTAACAATATTAAATTATTTTGCCTTTTTGAACACTGGATCATTTTCTCGATCGCAGGAATATGTTTTGCACTTTTTATAAATGTTAACTTTACTGAACGGCTTATATTGAGAATTGAGAACGTAAATTCTTACCTATTTTTGCAGTTTTTACACTCTCTGTTTTCGTGTAAACTGTTGAAAGATTCTGCCCTATGTACATCTGCGTATCTTCTTGGACTTAATCAAGCAGCCGCCTTCTCTAATTGACAGAGCATTCAAGAGTTGGCAAATGTCAGTAAAGTTGATATAGTATAATTAGAAAATTGTTCCTCGGCCACTAAAAACGAATAAGATATCGTTCCACTCTAAAGGAAGTAAAACATATGCTTCAATTTTGATAAGCTCGTTTGATTGAGCTGCTTTTTGCTGATTGGCTAACTGTTGAAATAACATCAAAAGTGCTTCTTCTCAGGAAGTGAAGATAAATGAAACTTACTTCAATATTCGACTCATATTAAAAGCATATTTCTTGTTTACCTCGGTCTCATTTGCAACCGATTGATTTGGTGACAGTCGTCCTTTTCTTAGCTTTTGGTGGTTTTAGGATACGTCCAACGTCATTCACTAATTGGCATGCGTTATGCTTCACTTATGAACTTTAAAACATAGACTTTTAAGGCAAATGAAATGCTACGAAAATACAGACTGGCGGGTAAATCTCGCGTTGTTCTTCCCCACCAAGCAAGGTAAGGCCTTTTTCCAAAACTCCGAGTAACGTCATCAAACTTTGCCCAATAAATTATACAGAACATTGAAATACAACTAAAAGAGTCCTGTAAAGATAAGTTTTGTTAAATCCTTTACTTTGGTTCTTATATAGAAATATCATTTATACTTTATCGGTAGAATCCATAGCTACATAATGGAATGGAGTGTTTTAGATTCTCGATCTGTGTGAGGCAAGAAAATACAAGCTAAGAGTTAAAGATGTATTAATAACAGTGAGAATAACACAATTCCATGCGCGTGCATTTAGTTGCGCTTGTTATCTTCAATTCCGCCCAATAATTTCTTCAAACTGCCTAAAAGTATAATACAAAGGCTGAAATGAACTATGATCAACTGAGGAGACAATGATCTTTGCGTCAAAAATAGGATGATCAGAGTAAGATAATATCATGTAAAGTGAGATATACAATCGACGTTGGCAAAAAAATTCAACAATGTTTTTTCTAAACCTTCCATTGTCTCAAACAACTTAGAAAAACATTGCAAGTGACAATGGTCAGCGTTAAAGAATTAGAAAATAGTTGTACGTGTCTTCTCAACTGTGAAAAGCATTGTTTCCATCAAAACAAAACATGGAGCCTAAGTACGTGCAAAGTACTTTCTCTAAAAAGTCTTAGTCTTCGCTCGGTTTCCTGAAGCAGCTGCCTTTTACAATGGAAACAAAAAAACTACCTATTTGGAAAACTTGATGAGAAAATTTGTATTACTCAAGACAAACAAAAGGAATGGTAATATCTAAAATATAATGAGCAGATAACAACCCGTCCTTTCGAACCTCTGACATTTAATCTTTAATGTAGACCTTTAATTTCCTTCGATGTTAGGTATTAAACCGATAAATTGCAAAATAATGTCATTCTCAACAATGACGATTCTTGGTGTTGATCATAGAAATGAACAAATTAAAAAGATGAACAAAGAAAGAAAACAAATAAGAAAGAAAAAAAAGAGAGAAAGAAAGAAAGAAAAGAAAAAGGAAAGAAAAAGCAGTGGAATGATAAGCGGTTTCGACCATGGTTGTACTTTTACAAGATCTACCATTAATGTAACTGATTGGTTAATGCTTGTTCACGTTTTCTGGACACCTTTAATCGTTTAACGCAACATAAACGATCATATCTAGTTTGTATTGAATCAGAAAAAAAAGTCCATTTCGAATGTATCCAGTCAACACAGCATCGCGGCCAATATCGAAACAAACGAGTCCAAATATCAGAAGAATGCAATTCAAATTCAAAGCAATATAAAACAACCTTTGCGGCTAAAAAAATATTTCCTTTCTTTGATTTAAGGGAAGACTGAAGAAAAGCTGATACTTTGAAAGCTAGGAGAATAGAAAAAGTTTAGAAAAAATCACAATAATATTTCAGTAACAAGAAAACCCTGCAGGGCGTTTTACAAATTCACTTTTTACTGGTTAAAGCTCGTTGGATGAAAAATTGTTAACGATTTCTTCAATAATTTCTTGTCGATGAGGTCACCCTCAGAATATAGAGATGGCCAGATTTACCAGCCGCAATTAAAACGTCACCTCTAAACAATGTCGGCAAATTGAATAAACAATATGGCTAATACTAACAGTAGTCTGTATATACGGGGAAGAAACACAATATTTTTATTTACAAGATGCAGAAACTTTCGATAAAATACATTAATTTTCAAATGCTTTGTAGGTGTACACGTATAATATAACGTAGTTTTGTTTTATATTAAATTTAATCATAGAGCTCAAGAATTTACTTGGCTCAAAAAGAAACCTTTCCTTCATGAAAGACCATTTACAAAGACCATCTACTGAACCAAGCAGAGATCTTTTAATTTGTTTTCTAATATCACTAAGCTTACAAATTACTTAACAAAATTTCAATTACAGAAACAAAGCTAGAAGGCAGATAGAAAGTTTTTTTTTTCTTTCAGTAAAGATAGTTTCGATTCAGAAGCCTTAAATCTTATTGAAAACCTTGATATAAAATACAAGATGATAAAATACGAAGAAAGTTATGCTTAAATCGAATTGGTCATGCAGTTTTAAATATCTAACTGGAGAACGACACAAAGAAAAGCTTCAGTTCTTTTCAAATACTAGACTGCCTACAAACACTCGAGTATCCGCAAGTTAATGTAATTACTAAACTTTAAACTACAAGTTCATAAAGAAGCGATTTTCGATCGCCCAACCATAATTTGCGCATAATACTGGATGATGCTTAAACTCTCAAAAACGGATACCGAGTTTTATTTAACAAAATGATACAACGGTATCAACTTGTGCGAGATTGCTAATATTCCAATTACATTCATTAAGTCGAAACAAAATGTTCACTTCACAAATATGCACACAAAGTTTCATATTTTCAATATTTGAGCTCATAAGTTCTATATTTTTTTCTTGTCCCTTGTATTTACACAAATGTTACAACCGAACCCGACCTTTCGGAATTACAATAATTGAGTTTGAAATCTTAATAACTTACTATAGTAAACTTAAAAAATATTTTAAGTCTTATTCTTGCAGGATGGGCTACCTTAACCGTAGTAGTTAGTGCAATATATTTTCAGGTAATTTTTCATGATTGAAAAAAAAATGTTCTTTCCTATAAACTCAAAAAGCATGTAAGTATACATCATTTAAAAACTACGAAGATATTCGTTGAGATAAAACGAAAAATAATACCCAAAAAATAAAAAGAATAAATGAAAGAACTTTAATCATCAGAAGCTTGATGGAAAGAAAATTGCATAAAAGAAAATAACTATTTTAAAATATCGGATTCGTTTACTCAAATCGAGAATGGAGAAAATTAAAAACTCGCAAGTTAAAATTACCCGTTATTTCCAAATTTCATAAAATGGCAAAAATAAGCTAATCCAATAAAATCGAGAATGTTACAGGATGGCGACCGTTAGGTCAGTTCTCAATCTCTCGCAAACTCACAGAGCTTTCATACAACTGTTATCTCTCACTCCGTGAAAGATCGGTGTGATATTAACTTAGAAGAAAGATAATCCGTGTATTTTGCTGAGCATCTCCATAAATAAAGTTTTCTACAAACGCGGTGCACAAAAACGGTAACCAAGATTATTCCATTGTCAAAGAGTGGTAACCTCGTGAAAAATTTTTAAACAGACGTGTATTTATATAGATCAGACTCCTTATCAAAGTTATTTAAAAGAGGTAGAGCAGCGGGACCATCTTGACAAGTATCTTGATCGTCACTAGACAATTCATGCTGGTCTCTAAGGTGACTCAATGCATGAAGTCCATGAATTCCGTGCAATTCCTTACTCCCCCGATGATCATTTTCACGATGAAGCAAGTGATGATGCAAACCATCAGGACCATGAAGACGAGGGCTGTCTGAATGATGAATAAGGCCATCATGATGAACCCCATCTTCATCGAACCTGTGCCATTTCCTCAACATGTTGGGAGATTGTCCTGGTTTTGTAGTCCGACGCGAAGAATCTGTTCTTTTCACGGCTAAATTTGGGGTCGATCCTTTTAGTCCTGGCGCCAAGTAATCTATTAGAGGCACTGTGCTGCCATTATGTGGCAATCCACGAGGTTGTTTGAGTACGCTTGATCGCCTCTTTGCGGAATCAATTAGCCAATAGGTTACAACTTTGCCTTTCCCCTTAAATATTGAGAAGAGATATATATCATGTAAACGGCTGTTGAAACCTTATAACATCCTATTCAATCAAAACCAATCTAGGACTACACCATAATACACCCTATGATACTATAATTTTTACAAAATTCCTTTCCATTCCATCAATCCGTTCATGAAACACTCTATCCACAACTTGCCACTTTATTACTATACTCACAACGGCACTGTATTATCCCATAATTATTTTTCAGTTGAACAACTGAAGATTCTTAGAGTAGACTAAAGGTGTTTAAAAAATAGTCATAAACATATTTAAGATTAATACAACAAACAGAAGTGAAGTATATCAAAAACAATTTAAGCAAAAAAAAAACATATTTTCGCGTTTAAAAAAATATTGTTGAAGATCATGGACAAAAAGTTAAACGCGTTATGCAGACAATTCAAAGTACATATTTTAATCAAGTCGCCGTAAACAGTGTAACAAGCTGAAAGTAAATCAAGCTGCTTTAAAGAAGGGCTAACTCTCATGATCAAAACTTCAGACCCTTACGCTGTCTACAATGATGTTACAAAAATTCAACAACAAATTGTCTAAAATAAGCAACAAAAGCATAATAAACCTAAAGTTTTCTTTTAACACTATGAAACATTTTACAAACCTTCATTTCGATTTCGCCCCTTCGCTCGATATTGAAGCCTCCAAGAGTCATTAAAATGTCTCTGGTTTGACTGCTGATATGAACACGAAGAGCTTGATGGAGGAAAAAGAAGATCGAGCGCCTTAGAACTTTAAAACATAAAATCGACCAAATTCTTATAAAATTATACACTGCATTCCATGGTTACTTGATTTTCTCCTTTTTTCACGACATAAATTTTAAATCCTATCACGCATGGTAAAATGCATGGTAAAATTAACAAACATATGAAGACGTTATGTCAGTTTAATGTTTCTTGAAACGTTGGTAAAGTCATATGTCTTAAATTCACTTTAAAGTAGAACTCATTAGCAAGCCATAGCTGAGCGTGGCCTTACTTCCCATGATAATGGCTGGGAGTATTTACCTTAACTAAGCTTAGCTCATAAGATAAACTATCTAAACTTGTTTATACTGCAGAGCAGTCAGGGAATGGATTAACAATTCGCCTACTAATTAAATCCAAATATTGATATAAAAAAGTCACAAATTATTGGGATTAGGTTTTGAACCCCGTATACATATCCAGTCAGTGTTCAGCCGGAGCACCCTAACCACTGAGCAATTCTGACTAATTGTATTTATCAGCTTTAATGTAAAATAAAACTCAAGTTTTTATTATGTCAAAGAAGGAACCTACGTTCTCCATTGGACTCCATTCTAGACGCAGTGTTAACGGTATCACCGAACAAACAGTAACGGGGCATTGTATTACCTACTACTCCTGCAACAACCGGACCTGTGAGGAAACACAAAACTCACTAGCTATTCTTTAGCAGCACAAGAATATCCAAACTAAACGTTTCAATTAATTTAACAATTGATAAAACACAACAAGATTACCAAAGAAAATGGCTTTTATGGTGACCAAATATTTATAAGATCTTACCATTCTAAAAAGAACTTTTTTAAGAAGGTAAACTACTTAGCGCAGTAGTATTTTAAGTCTCTCCAATTCAAAAATAACTCAAAGAGTAATCTATTTATTTTTTTCTGTAGTTTATATTATTCAAAAGATTAATTTTTCCTTAATTACTTGATTACTTAATTACTTCATTTTAACTTAATTACTTTCCTTGGTTACAAATCCAGCTGTCATTCGCTATCTTAACAACTGTACATAGATGTGTGAGAGGTTCGAGAATTCCGTTTGAGTCACGTGAGGTCGCGGACTCTGTTGCCTAGAATTCAAGATCGAATTTCCTTTGCCAAAATTTTATTTTCCAGTTTTTAATTATTTTTCAGCAGCCCAAATCAATGTAAATAGCTTTCTACATTTTCGAAAGGTTTTCTATTTAATTGTAAATATTAATATATAGTCTTTTTATTGTTTTTCCTTAAAAGTATAACTACAAATGCTCCATCGCTGAAAAGAAGGAAGCCTTTCTCAGACAATGTGCACTTATTTACGACGCTTATCTCTCACATACCGCTGTGTATGCCAACTCTCAGTTTTAGCTTGTAACCAATTTTGTGGCGCACATTGAATTCGGTCTTGACAGCGTCTACCAAGTGTAGTGCCATGCGCGCGACCTCCCCGGCGTGTTTGTGACCGTTACGTATCGGGAGACCTGATACCACCATATAAGCGTCCCCGATGGTTTCCACCTATACGAGAAAACAACAAATATAGTTTTTATAACGCGTTGCATGATTTTTGTAGAAATGCACTGATAACGTTGCACGCACAAAACCCTGATTGAGCGAAAAAGAAAAAGTATCACATAAACTGACTTTTAAACAAGTCGATGAATCCCTATTCAGGACAGAGAAGAATAAAAATAATTAATGTTATTCATTCCAGCTAATTATGAGGTGAGGAAACCTTCTATGTTTACAAATAGAGCATAAAAGAAATGACGGAGTTATTTATTCTAACTTTTGATAAAGAAACCCTACATTTCCATTTATTTTGCTTAACCCTAAAAGAGAAAGTTGACCCAGAACCGAGTACGATGAAGTACGATGGAGACATGCTGTCGATGGTCTATGCTCCGCACAGAGGTGATGAAATGAATGAATGCAAGAAAAGATAGATTAAGAAAATGTTTATTAGTCGAAGAAATTTAAAAAAATGATAAAGTGTACTTTCATCAGATCTAGATTTTTGTGAAAACTCTCGGTTCTTCAGTAGCGACACGTTTCATTGACCTCAGTCAATCACATGCCTTAAAAACACTCTTAATGTGATTCAGATCATGCAGTATGCATGCATTAGGTCAATCATCGTCCGGAAATCAACAGCCATTCTGCTGGAAGACTCCGTGCAGGAAAAGGTTAATAATGACATCATGCATCTTATAAAGGTTTGCTAATCTGTATTTTCTCCATCTACATGCATTTATGTTGGTTGATAAGTAATATGATATAATATGATATAATAGGTTTAGGATTGATTGAGTTTATATGTAAAAATTTATTACCCATACCTTGTAGACGTCATACTCTCTGATAATGTCATCGAACAACGAGTAAAGATCGTTCAGCATCGTTACAATCTATAGTTCAACATTTGATAGCAAAAATATTAAAAAATTGCAAATTCCCATAACGCTTTTTTGTATTAGCATAGAACATTCAATACTGTGTGTGTGTTCAGGATACCTTATGTATGGGTCAAATGTTACTTATGCACCACTCGCGTTACAGCGTCATGTTGGACTCAATTTTCAGATTTCCTAATTTGTAGATCTCAACAAAACAGCAAACTGATAATAATAGTTTTGGTGAAGTTTAAAAAAATTAACAAAGAATTAACTAAAATTTATGGAACGAGTATAATAATTAATAAATCGTAAACTGCGTGAACAGATCTTTGCATAACTTCGTCGACTGTTACGGCGTCAAAAACTGCTCAATAAATAATCATTATTCGAAAATAATTGTGATCGAATTTGTACGCCCTTTTACCTTTTTTGAAACACACTGTGAAAGATCTTCAAGGTAAACTATTTAAGTTAATAATATGAAAAAGAAGCTTGACAGTACGTACTTTATATTAATATACATTAAGTGGCAGAGAGCTAAGCTAAATTCTTTTACGAGCCTAGTGGCCCATCGGAGCCGCGCTTATCTCCGGTTTCTGTAGTATTAAACAGATGACAGTCCTTGATTTCCCTGGACGGGACACTAATCCATCGCAGGTTAGCTCCCAACCGAAGCTATAACTCATTTACCGACCTCGTAACGTTGGAAAGCTGAGTAAGCTTTGGCGGAAAAGAAGGTCACACAAATGTTCAAATTTCGGCAGAGTCGGGGATCGAACGCGGGAACTTGTAATTGGAAGGCAGGGATCTTACCAACTGCGCCAATCACACCGCCACAGTGGCAGAAAGGACCTGTTAATACTTTTCTGCCCTTAACAGTTGTGACCCTATCACAGAAGTCTTGGGTTGGAATCCTGTTGAAGTCTTATTTGTTTTACAACCTTCTCTTTCGAATTGCTTAATAGTTAACATTAACAACAAGATCATCCATAACGTTGTTGCTATATAACCGCGGTACAAACTCGATCAAAATAATCGTTGTAAATTTTTGTGTAGCGCTGATAGACCTACTAAAATTGACCTACTCCGACCAGCTGTAGGTCCATAGCTCAGCTATGGTAAGAACGCTGCAACGGTTTGAATTCCGTTACAGCTCACAGTAAGTGAATAGCCCCACTGGTCGTTTAGTTACGTTTTTGCAACAATCACTCTATGCAAACCCGAACATAGTATTCAAGCAGAATCAGAGTTGTTAAAACTCAAATAGAAGAATTGTAAATTACAATTTCTTTTTCTTTTTCCTAACCAAACTTCAACGATTATTGGTCTGTTTAACAAATGTTCACAGAACTAAAATTCTAATGAAATGTGAAAAAAGTTTAAAACTGAAACTCAAAATTTGTAAATAATTTTACCTGCATGGGTGTGCTTTCAGCTGACAGACTGGTGAATCCAACAATGTCACTGAAGTAGATTGATACCTCATGAAAACTCTCAGCTTCTACAGCCTTACCCCTCTTGAGCTGCTCAGCAACCGACCTACATTCAAATAACTCATCACTAAAATTAACCCTTGAAAGAGCTTGTGACTTGCGAGGCTTACATTGTTTTCAACAACAACGCTAGAGAGCAAAACGTTTATTCAAAAGGTAGTACAGATCCCAGCCTAATAATTAGTTCATAAGTTTGCATGAAGGATCGAAATGGAAACTGACGAGATTCGTTTCAAATTTCTTGTTAACGTCGAAGGCCTATTTTAAAAGAGTTTCCTTTATTTTCTATATTTTCTATATCTTTGTTAAACTCAAAGTAGTGTTGGTCTCAACTGAATAGTCAATGAAGGGATGCTGATAGCTACAAGTCAGGTAGTGCATACGTACTAGTACCAAAATTGAAGCTACTAATATGGGTACTAAAGCCACGTTGGTAGCGGGCATTACCCCTTAAATCTACCATAAATAAAGGTGAGCCTGATTGTTAGCAGCCATGGACAGCTGTTTCGGCCTTTTTTGGCCTTATCAGCATGGCATAGCTAACAATCAGGCTCAGATTCTCACATATAATATACTAAGTAAAAGTGAAGCGTTATGCCTGTGGGATAGCCTTAATCGGTTTAAACCTTTAATACTTATTTCTAGAAGACAAGAATCAATGCTGGAAATTATGTTATACATAGTTTAAGTCTGTATAGTAGATAGTTAGTGTTAATTGTAAATAATTATAGCGATTTATAACCAGTATTGTAATCATGTTGATTGACCCACAATAACAATAAATAAAGGGAAAAAGTTGTTAATGTAAAGAAGAGTTACATCACTCTTCGTTAAAATATCAATTCTGTTTTTTAATTTCACAATTTAACCGCCACGATCATTCATTGCTTTCAGCATTGTTACCATTCATTGGCCTTTTCATAATCAACTGTTACTATCATAACTCCAGAGCCGGAATTTCTAACACACCTTGGCAGCATTCGCTCGAGTAGTGCTTCAGTCTTCTTCTGTTCTTCTATAAGCTGGCCTGTTCTATCCATTACAAGTTCTTCCAGGTTATCTGCGTACTTTTCCATCATGTAGACCATATTGTCAAATATATTCGTTTTCCTAAAGTTCACAAACGCATATCATAAACAAGTATCGTTAACAAGTTCCTTAATGCTAAAGGAAAACAACACAACTCCCTTCTTAACTCTTTAAATACGAAACAATCTTTAAAACATTCGAAGATAAAATTTGTATGTCTACACACCAATGTAATATCCTCTTATCAATAATAGTGACAACAAAATCTTTGCCTTCAGAATTTTACTGTATGTTTCGAGTGCTGTCCAGTGCTCATCAAAAGCACATTTGTTAAGCACGTTACTAACCAACACTAGCTTGATATGGTCAATCGTCACCGCGAGTAGAGTAAGAAGCTAACGTTTCGAGTTTTAGTCCTTCATTAGTTGCTCCTATGTACTGCAATTGTTTTTTTTTAAATCTACTCTACAAGCTAAGTACAAATTTGCTTAGCTTCTTGCCTTTATATTATATTATAAAGTTATTCGTTCTCTTTAACGTGTTATCTATTGAATTCATCTGAGAACAAGCAACACAATCTCTCTCACTCCTTCCTGGTTTGCCGCAGTTGATTTTGAAGGTTAGCAATGTTAAGCAGTTAAATCAATAAAATCAAATTACCTACAGTAAGAATAACTGCGTTAATAATCGACTGTCCAGAGACCAGTTAGTCGTAACAAGATCATTAGGTTAATCAGTGACGTTTGTTTACATGCACACAACAGAAATTCAAGAAGAAAAAGAAACATTTAAATCAAATGTATCACTGGTGAAGTAACAACTTACATTCCATTGTTGATAAGTACTTTGTGCATGGTCTTTTTAATTTCGTGGAATTCGGGGCGATCATCGGGGCTTTCTTCCCAACAGTGTTTCATAATGTCCCGTATCTCTTCAACCCCACCAATAAGGTTGGTGACTGTGGGCCTAAAGTAAGGGAACTCGCCTTGTTTCACTCGCTGAACAATATCTATCAAAAGTGAAAAACACACTGTTAATTAGCATATAAGTTTTATATCCTCTTCACTATGATTTTTACCACACAAAGTAACGAAATGTCTGATGGCGACATTTAGAATTAATAACTTGGACGATCACTTGAGACAATCTTGGGTCTCACCAATAATTTAAAAACATGAGCTTGTTATTTTCTCATGTGAAAAGTGCTTCTTTCCAAACAACTTTACACACTAAATGTTACTCTTTCAGTGCGAGTTTACAAAACTTTTTGTGTTGACCGTTTGTTGTTTGCTGTTAGACTAATCGTTACTGTAATCAGTAGTGTACTGGTAATTGTTAGTATTTGGTAAAGAGTTAGGTTTAAGGACGGTTTTCTTCAATGAAGCGGTTGAAAAAAAAATCTGTAAATAAAGGTGGTAGCTATAGAAGATATTGAGACACCTCTACTGCATAATTATCCAGTTAAATGATATAAGATTTGAAAGCCATCTACTAACATATCAGCAGGACTGATTGGTTGTTCTTAAAAAAACCCACTCTATTAAACAATTTTCAAGATTAATCATTGAAAGGTGTTCGCTTGATGCACTTCTGGTGCTCATTTGAACTTTTTTCCAGGACCTTTTGTAAAAATGAATCTTCCCCTAAATTTTTTGGTTTCATTTTTTAAAACTTTTTTGAGTAATACTTGTTGCAATGACTGATGATCTACTTTGTAAGCCCCAAAAATTTCTCAATTACATATACGTTTTTACCAAAAGTTTACACAGATAGTGTGACCCGTCTTTCAAGGTCGAACAAAGATTTAAGACCCGACAACTAAAAGCTAGTAGTTCATCTCCGAGCATGCTTGTACAATTGCTGTGCCGGCATGTACAAAAACTTCGTAACATTTTCGAGGTGGCGTGTGCATATATGTATTGTGCATAATGTGCATAAAATGTGTCTTTGTCGGACCTCTGACGAAGGGCTCACGCTCGAAACGTCAGCTTCTTCATCTTTACGGCGATGATAATTTATTATCAACATTATTCCATAGTTTATATCTACTCGCCGACGCATTTAATAGTTTTTTTAAAAACTATTTACTTACATTTTTATAACAGCTCGATCCAATCTCTTCAATAGGATGAATAAAAACTCACACGTCAATATGTCATAAGAACTCTAACTAATTCTAAAAAGATACTTTGTACAAAACGTATCACTCAGATATTTTGAGATTTCGAGGTTTAAGGTCCTTGTAAATCTGGTTCAAGGTATTTGTAGCAACTTGAATTACTCTTGGAGGCTTTCTCGCAATTCGATAAAATTCAAGAATTTCCAAGGATAACATTAAGCTTCAAGGTCTTTACAAGAACAACGTCAAACTACCAAGACTTTCTGTGCAAGACTTGTTTTTATCGAATGCATTTATTCTTTTTTCGAATAACTGATAATTCAAGCACTACCACTTAAGTTGACTGTTCATTAAAACGTTGTCTTAAAGTTTTTCGCTCTGTTAGTTATAGATGGATATGAAGTGGAACACACCTTTAGGTTCCATAAAGTTAGCGCTGTACGGTCCTTCTCTTGTGTGAAACTCCTGAAGAATTATGGCAAAGCTATACACGTCACTTTTTTGAGTTCCCCTGGCAGGTCGGCTTGGAAGCCTAAGGATTTCTGGAGCAACCCATAATAAGTCTGAAACAAAGTAAGAAAACATTTTTAGCGTGTGACACTTACCCGACCTATAAGCCATGGGCAACAGTTAGATAAAAATATTAGAATGAAGAACACAGTCCAAGAAACAGTTTTACAAAAACTTGTTACCTCTATAGTACGAGTACTCTTCTTCATTTACTTTTATAGCCTTCGATCTGAACGTCGGCAGCCCATAATCTGTGATTTTCAACACCCAGCGACTATCGACAAGGCAGTTGGATGATTTAAGATTCCCATGGGATTTGATGTCTGTTCCGTGTATGTAGGCCATTCCCTTTAATAGATAATAAATGTATCGAGATGACACTCTGATTGAAATGCAGATAACTGTGAATGGGAATAATAAGACAAAAAGAGATTACTACCAGCTGGATAGCTGTAAAGAACTTACCTTGACGATATCTGCAACAAGAGACGCGATAAACATGTGATCCAGTTTGACATCGGGATTCTCCAGGATATCCTGTAAAAAGAAGACTGAAACCTTCAGCCACATATTCCACAAACACTGAGTTGACAATTAAAAGATTATGACATTTTATTTCTAAAAACCATACAAACACCTTTTAATAAAATGCCTAGTTTGATAATTTCAAGGTTGAAATCATTTAAATACGGCGACAGTTAAATATTTCAATCTAGATAAGAAGTTGTAAAAAAAGTTGAAGTTGAACATCATAAAAAGGGAGAAAGATCACTGAAGTTTCAGACGTTGTTCCTTTGTCGAACTGAAGATGTAAGGTCGCACGCAACTTCAACTTTTCGTAAAACTGTTTATTTAGAAGGGAAAAAAAACGACGCACTTCATCATTATCGTTTCCACCTAGAGTTTATTAAACCACGCGTTTTATCTACACGGTTAGCTCCCAGCCGAAGCTGGGATGGATTAGTGTCCCGTCCAGGGGGAGTCAATGACTCTCATCCGCTTAACACTACGGAAACCGGAGATAAGCGCCGGCTCCAATGGGCCACTAGGCTCGGAAAAGGATTTAGCTTTATCTACACGCCGACGCACTGAAACATTTAAACAGTTTTTTTCGAAACTACACCAAGACTGTTACACCTTTCTGATAGAAAGCCCTTTTAAAATGGACTTTTACTTTCAAAAGGTAAAAGCAATGAAAAAATTTTTGAAGTGAAAATTTAATAGAGCATTAGTTTTAGGTGACTCAAGTAAGAATGATGCATATCAACGAGCTAAGGCTGTGACATATAGTTACATAATGTACATCGCCAAGACAATTTTTACCTGAAGACTTCCCCTGCTGCAATACTGCATTACAATGCAAATATT
Source organism: Isaurus tuberculatus (assembly GCA_025447995.2). Lineage (NCBI taxonomy): Eukaryota > Metazoa > Cnidaria > Anthozoa > Zoantharia > Zoanthidae > Isaurus > Isaurus tuberculatus. Next base: position 10,287 of record JAOEHV020185057.1, on the reverse strand, counting down.
TGGTGAATCCGTACAGGCTCCGATAAAAAGATTAACATTATCATGGCGAATGTCCCGCATCTACGAAGGAAATAACAACTACGCTAAAAACGATAGATCTAGAAAGTTTATCATAAACTCTCACGAACATATAGCATACTGCTAAAGTTTTTGGTAGTTGTTTGCAAAATAAGGAGATAACAGTGTGAAGGGGATGGGGAATTTGAAAAACAAACGGAGTAATTTTGATTACAAGTATAGCAATATCATGTACGTTACTTATACCAATGCAAAGGCCACGTTGTATAATTCTTAGCTCAGAAAGCAAGGTATCTCTTTCTTAATCTGTTTATGGATATCAGGAAACAAAACCACTTCTAATACAGTACACATCTTAGGCTTCCGACAAATATTAAAGGACTAAATTCACAGCTTTGTGGTTCGTTGTTTAGCTATGAGTTATTTCAATTTAGCAAAAACGGAAACAACCTATTATAGTTGTATGAGGATTGACTGGAGTTAAACCATTTATTAAGAGAAGGAATCAAACAGATTAACATCAACAAAACGTAAAATGATAGGCTCTTTTAAACCGAGAAGTATTGCAATGACCTTGTGACCACCAAGGTGTACGATTGACGCAGCTTTCCGCTTTAAAGCAAAGGAATCATGTAGAATACGTTCTGCATACTATCCCTAACAACGTCGGCGTGGTTGGTGTAGTTAGTAGATAGATTTAGTATAGCACCACGTTTATGCGAAACGTGAACGGCAAGAGTGACCACGTGACGATGATTTTCTCGCCATTTTTCACGTTTCGCCGTTGCAATTTGCCATTCCTACGTGAAAACAAGCTGTTTTGCGTTTGCTGAGCACGTAAGATTAACAACCAATCCTGAAAAATGGCGGGAAAATCATTGTTACGTGGGCACCACTTCGCGGGTCATGTAAACGTGGTACTAAATATCTCTAGTAATATCTAGAGCTGCCTTCCAACCACAAGATCCCAGGTTCAATCCCCGGCTCTGCCAAAATTTGAAATTTTTTTGCCCATTCTTTCTGCCAGGAGAGTTTGAGTCTTGTCCTGTTAAAGAAACGGGAGAGAAGCACCAGCTAATTGAGCCACTAGGTTCGTAAAAGGATTTCGCTTAGCTTTATCTAGTTTTTGCAAAAAATAACTGGAAACGTACCTGTTTTAACTCAACCAACACTTTTCTCGTAAGGTCGATATGACGAATAGCAAGTTTGGCTACAGTTACGAGATTTCCCTGGAAAGGAGTCAAACTCGAGTGTCAGCGGTTGTCTAAATCAGCACCCTGTAACGACTTATCATTCGCTACTTAAGGTAAAAACTAACGATAAAGAATTTTTACAGCAACAAAGCATATATCAATTAAAAATCTGTAGTCGCAAAAAACATGTTATACTAAACCAATTAAAATTTTTTCCTATCACTATTTTATATTTTTGCTTTCTGTGATTAGCATTTTCACTGGATAAGCAAAAATCTTGAATATGAATGTTGAGATGGTCATCATCGTCTTAAAGCAGATAAACTTTTCCAACTGCATACTTCATTATTTATAGCTTTCTGTGAGTCGAACATCCTAAAAAATAAGTAACACGAAGCGTTTAAGCTTCGTAATAAATTGGCGTTTTCTAAAAGTAACACGAGGAAATAACGCAATTAAAGCAAGACTGAACATTTAACTCTCAAAAATTAGTACTTTAAACGTTCTTTTAAGTCAAATACAATACGACGTCTTCAAACGTCCGCCTTTCAACAACGTGGATTATTCCTAACTATATTTACCTTGTAATGCGCTACTGTGGTAAACTTGCTAGCATCTTCATCGCCTAGTAAGGGAGTATTAGTTTCTTCGTGATCCTCTCTCTGTAATAAAAAAATAAAATGTCACTTGTTAATTTTGTAACACACTTGACAACTAGGTTTTTCGAGACGGTCTTCTGCCTTTTCCATGCTTATGTTTGGTAATTAAATGCATCGGAGAAACACACGTTCTACTCCCTAATGACTCTCAACCTTAATTGTCTATTGCTGTACAAAAAATAATAATAACAACAACTAACTAACTAACTAACTAACTAACTAACTAACTAACTAACTAACTAACTAACTAACTAATTAACTAACTAACTAATTAACTAACTTACTAACTAACTAACTAATTAACTAACTACTGTAACTAACTAACTAACTAACTAAATAATGTGTAAAAATGGAAAAGTATCCAGGTAAAACCATTATTTAAAAAGTTTATAATAACGATCTCTGGATAAAATGTTAAAAAATATAAACTTTCGGCTGTTATTCTACGGCCTTTTTCAAACTGTAATATATGCATGCAATAAAACAAAAGAGACAAAAAGATAATAGGTAAGAATACATTGAAAATGCTAATAACGGTTAAAATTGTTAAAAAGTATAAAATATTGTCTTGGTAGAAGCCTAAAATTGTTAACTGCGTCTTTTGTAACTGCAGTGTGCCATGATTTAAATACTTTTCTTGTTCTGTAATCTCCTTTGTCAAATAAATAATATTTAACTGGTATACCAAGTATTTTACACTGCGAACAGGTAAACCCCCAGCTGGAGGCAAGCCAGTTGGATATTTACAAAGTGTGGTGAAATTCACCCTGGAATTACCGAGGAGAAATAGTTCAGTAGTCTGAGTACGGGGTATTAACCACGTTCACTCGCATTCAATCCCGTTGCTCTTATACCACTTAGTCACACTTTCTCATTTGACTAATAGGCTATGCTCCGCCTCACGAAAACAATAGAACATCGAGAGACTTAGCAAATTTAAAGAAAAAGGCATTTCGGTTTCAAACTGACCAATTAACTCTACCCTCTATGCAACAGTAGCATTTGCTTGTGGCTTGTTTTCAGCAAGCTTGAGAGCAAGAGAGTTCAAGCTTAAACGCAAGTTAAAAAAATTAGTCGTCTCTATTAATAACAGTAAAACCTACTAAACAGTGGCTGGCTAGTGATGTGTTAGAATTCCTCCGCCGTTCAAAGTTAATTTGATTGTAGTCAATTTTCCACAAGCGACTCTTTAGTTCCCTTTCTAGTCGGTACTGCCTGGAATAAAAACCAAAAGAAAAAGACTGCTAAGTGAGTAGGGTAGAGGTAAAAACGTACTGTTTCCAATCAATAAGAGTTTCAATAAAAATGGTTGACTCCAGAGCCATCAGAGATGAAGAAGATGCACGCGAATATGTTATCGATTATAAATTAACGTTCGTTTATTGGTTAGGATGAAACTGTGTCACTGAATCCAAGGTATTATTTCTCTTTAAAGACCACGTGTAATTGTATAGTAATCTACGTACGAAGTAAATTGGTCTTAATTACAGAGAAATAAAATTCAAAATGCCGGTCATAAATACCTCTTAGTTACTTGGTCAAAGTTATTTTCTCTCTCTTTAAAAATTTAAAACCATCTTCGTTGTCGTTGTTGACGTCATTACCACCATCAGCACCATCATCATCACCATTACCACTATCACCAACATCATCATCATCACCATAACCATTATCGTCGTTGTTGCTGACGTCATCATCATCATTATTATCATTACCCTCACCCTCACCACCATCATCATCATTATCATCACCATAATCATCATCATAATCATCATCTTCATAATCATCATCATAATAATCATCTTCTTTATCATCATAATCATCACCTTCACTACCATTTTCACCATCATCATCATCACCATCACTACCATCATCATCATCATCATCATCATCATCTTCATCACCACCATCATCATCACCACCATCATCATCATCATCACCATCACCACCAACATTATCATCATCATCATCACCACCATCATCATCATCACCATCACCACCATCATTATCATCATCACCTTCACCACCATCTTCATCATAACTGTTACCATCACCACCATAATCATCACCATTACCACCATCACAACCATCAGCATCATCGTCGTCGTTGTCGTTGTTGTCCTCATCATTATCAATAAATCATCATTATCGTCATCGTAATCTCCAAATCAACACTTTGATCATTTACCAATACTACAGAACATGAATAGTTTGCTGCTTTAAACCTAAACGTTTGGGGGCTTCTTGATTCTTCATCACTTTAAGCATAACAACCTTTTCAATCAGTTTTAAAGTTTTGAGATTTCTTGACCTAGGCAAAATCTGAAAATTTTGTAATTGTTATTGTTGCCCGCCGTAGTGACTCACCTGATGAGATTAGCCACTAACAGCAATGTAAGGACGGCAAGTGCCCCCGATACACCGGCAATGATTTTGGTATTTCGATCTGTAACATAATGTTTTTATAAGAAACTAAACTGATAGCAAAAATGATAAAAAGAAATAAAATAAAAATAGAGGAGTATTTAAAAAAAAACAAACTTTTTACTAACAATTTGCTCATTGGCAGTACAGTACTTCCTCGATTCTCCGGCCTACGATAGACAGGGATAATAAAGGAAGAGCAGATTATCAAAAATTTTAGGTAATTGAATTTCAGATATGAAACCAGAAACAACCGGCCACTTCGGCATTAAAACGGCATGTATGTAATTTTTTAGAAAATCATAGCTGATCAACTTTGAAAAAAAAACACTTTTATGTCGGTTTGTTTATGGCTCAGTTCAATCATTCTATCGTTACGAATATCCCCATGTTCTTTGGATTCTTGCCCATTTAGCCAGAGGACGGAAAAGCGAGAAATACTGTATGCGCACAGTTTCACGAGATCTATTTTAAGGCTAAAAGAGTTGATGAGTTTACAGGCAGCCTCATGTTTATCATTTTTTCTTAGCTTTATGTTCATAACTGCATTTAAAACAAATGTATCATATTGTTAACAGAACCCCCAAGTGTATTTCAAGGATTTGCATATAAAATCTGGCTTACAAAAAGGAATTATGTAGCTCTTTTTGTTTGTTTCTTGGTGCTCGAAAGCCTTCTGAATACCCGCACGAATCCACGAACGCATGATTTAGAGAGAACTAAGTTTGCATGTTAGACAAAAAACTGGGCAGAGCTTTTTTTTCATTTTCGAAAGGGCGATTACAAAAACAAAATGCAAACTGTGTTATGTGTGTGTACTGAAATGGTTCCCTCATTTTCACGTATGTAGGTACAATTGCTTCAAAATGTAAGTGTTAGGTTTGAAAACATACTAACCTATTCCTTCCTTTGGACAGAGCTCCCCATGAAAGCCACACTTTGGCGTGTCCTTAGGTGGTTCTTTCCTTCCTCCAGCCCACGTGATCGAGTGGTTATCAAGGATCAGCGTTGGAGGTAACTTTTCCGTTGTATTAGTAGCATTAACAGTTGCTAGGAAACTCCCAACAGGAACCACAGCTTAAAAAACGCAAAAGTTACAATTGGTACATACCTTTGTACGCAAAAAATGACTTCTTTTATTTTATTTCGAGCCATGAAAAAAAAAGTTTCAGTTTAGTAACAATTACTTTTGTTGAGCCTCTAAATTCGTTAAAATGAAATTATAGTGATAAAAAGAAATGAAGGAATTGATAATAACCATAAAAACAAACATAAATACTTCAAACTGAAAACGTAAATTGGGCACTTGAATGTACAAAAGTAATAGCGTCTTATTGCTTTTTTACCCGTAACAAGAGGGAGTGGGTTAGGAGACATAATTTAAAGGCTCTTAGTTTATGCAAAATTGCTAATATTAGACAATAGGGTGACTGATTACAGCACGATTGTTTTGACCTGGGCAACTGAGATAAAACGGAAGGGACCGAAATCGTACACCTACCGCGCTGCTTAAAACGCTTGAAACAGAAAGAAACAATTTAAGGTTGAGGCAGGGGGGTTCGTCGTCGCGCAGTTTAAAACGTGAAAGCTTGAGGAAGATTGATGACATGGCCTAATACGCAACCAAAGCAAGAGATACCGGTGACAAATTACAAACTCAAGCTTCAAATATTATGAAATCCTTCCTTTAATTCCCGTTAAATCAGTGTAATATCAGGAAAGTCCTAAGGTCGCTATACACTAGCCGATTTTTTGTTGCAAAGCTCCCGATTTTAAAAAATTGGTCTGTGTGTCGTCGTTTCCGACAAGTTACAGACAAGATTTTTTGTCGGGAACAGAGATTGTACATGATTGATTCAAAAACGTCGGCCGATAAAAAACTTGTACGTGAGTGGCGGATTCAGACAAATTGTCGGGAGTAGAGCTTGGTTCGACTAACCTGAGATGGATTAGTTTCCTGTCAAGGGGGAGTCGATGACTCTCATCCGCTTAATGCTACGGAAACCGGAGATAAGCGCCGGCTCCAATGGGCCACTAGGCTCGGAAAAGGATTTAGCTTTAGCTAGCTTGAACTGGTCTTGTTTTTATTCAAAAAGTTTATCAGATGAGTATATATCTACCAACAGGCTATCAAACTTTATCAAGTTACCTTTCTCGTCGACAACTGTGTTAACAAAGTCGTAAAGCGTATAATTATTCAGTACAGAACCATTTTCATCCAGTCGAACCTGGTAACCTTGGATACCTAAAAAATAAACCAAATAAGTTAGAAAACTGCAAGATAAAGTAAATATTCACCCAATAACCAACGAAAAACCGTAACTAAGTTGTCCACTCAAACTTAATTTTTTCTATAAACTTTCCGTTTTAAAGAAGTTAAATAAAAAGCTGATGTTTTGAGCGTAGGCCCATCAATAGAACAACCGCGATGATTACACAAAATCAATCTTTAGTTGTTTAAATTAAAGCCTGGTTTCCATATAGTCGTAATGGGTCGTTTCAGATGTGCTCAGACGACCTTCGACAACCGGAACGACTATATGAAAATGTAATCGAGACAACAGTAAACGACTGAAGTGACTCAAACGACCCGGGTCACCTCGACAGAATCAAGTTCTATCCGGGGACCCAAAGCAATCCAGAGAAGAACGCAAAGGCCTGAAGCTACCATATGGAAAATATCGAATACGACCTAAACGGACCAAAACGACCCAAAACAGGTGCACAATGCATTTCAGCTCCCAGTGTGTTATCGGCCACATGCCTTCAGGCTTTACTACCGCATTCCGAGAACCCCCGTTACGACCGCAAACAACTAAATGGAAATCGCCGGTTATATCGGGTAGTTTCCGTCACCTTGTTCTTTCAAATGTTTTTCGGAAAGACTAGAAAACGACACAAAACAAGCCTTAACAACTACATGAAAACCAGGTTTAAGGAATGTAGCTATTTGACAACTTTTATAAATCTGTTCAATTGTTAGATCTCCGTCGAAGTGTTATCTTTGTCAGTGTCATGTTTTCTTGGGTTATTTCTTTGTCTGTTGTTCTTTCTGGCTACTTCACAGTTACTTACTTGTGTAGATGGTGTTTTTAAGCTGGTTGAATATTGCTTTCCCTGTCCATCCGAGACCAGCAGCTAGAGATTTGTTGAGAGCCACAGCGTACTGATAAACTGCATCATACAGGTACGCCGCCTGACTGGGAGGCTTGGAGAACAAATTAATCAATACGTTAGGAAAAAAAACATTTTCGAAAATATTTATAGTGTACTAATAATATATTAGAACATCGATTAATCTTCGTTTACTGAAAACGACCAATCCACTCCTCCCCCACCCTAAAGCTGAAGTTAAACCTTACTCCAAACTTGAATGTTTTCCAAACCTCCCTAAACCTTAAGCTAACTCGTCCCACACCTTGACTTTAACCCTAACTTTAAATACATTTAATATTGCCTCTAGTAATTAATAAAACGTTTTGACCAATGTCGTTATGCGCAGGGAAAGGTTTCTAAATCTCTCGAGTAGGTGGCTTGCAATTTAAACCGTCGAAGTACACGGAAAGGTATCCAAATCTCCCGAATAAGTGGCTCGCCATTTAAACCGTCAAAGTCCACGGAAAGGTTTCCAAATCTCTCGATAGGTGGCTCGCCATCGAAGACCACGGAAAGGTTTCCAAATCTCTCCAGTAAGTAGCTCGCCATTTAAACCGTCGAAGTCCACAGAAAGGTTTCCAAATCTCTCGAGTAAGTGGCTCGCCATTTAAACCATCGAAGACCACGGAAAGGTTTCCAAATCTCTCCAGTAAGTAGCTCGCCATTTAAACCGTCGAAGTCCACAGAAAGGTTTCCAAATCTCTCGAGTAAGTGGCTCGCCATTTAAACCATCGAAGACCACGGAAAGGTTTCCAAATCTCTCCAGTAAGTAGCTCGCCATTTAAACCGTCGAAGTCCACAGAAAGGTTTCCAAATCTCTCGAGTAAGTGGCTCGCCATTTAAACCATCGAAGACCACGGAAAGGTTTCCAAATCTCTCGAGTAAGTGGCTCGCCATTTAAACCATCGAAGACCACGGAAAGGTTTCCAAATCTCT
>JAOEHV020184947.1:0-13506 GCA_025447995.2 Isaurus tuberculatus | reverse complement strand
TCTCAAGCGTTAGTGTATTTACTCCACCTTGCATTAGAAGCACTAGATAGAGGCAACTGCGCGTTATGTTTCTTTTTCGCAGATTTCAAAAAAGGCTTCGATCTTATAGATCACCGAATATTGCTTCGTAAGCTCTCAGGTTAAATGATAATTTTTTGCATTATTTTGTCCTGTGTATCCTTAACGGTAATTTAGTTTTGTAATGTACAAAACACTTCTAATCAAATTTTTGTTTTAAACCTATCGATATCGCGCAATATAGCTAAATGGATGTGACATCGATTAAAGCCGTCGGTTCTATGCGCTTAATATTTTAGAAAATTCAAGGGTGAAATGATTTTAAAATCATTGCCGATTCTCTTGTCAAGCTTGAGATATTCAAGTTACGCATTCTACATTACCTATTTAAAGATCCATTGCTGTATTTTCAACTATTATTTTGTGGTAAGCGTCTCTTTGGCTATTTTCCCTTTTCTTTCCGATGCACCTTCTCAGCTCCTTAGCTCTTTAAGGAATTTAACCTTGCCTCATAGTGCCTATGATGCAATTTTTGTTTCTTTTGCACATTTTGAAAATGTACCGTTTCAAACCTTCAATTCCAAGGTTCCAGTTGTGTAAAATAAAACCTGGCGATTTTATAGGCGGTTTAAAGTTGGTTATTTTGCCACTAAAAATAGTCACAGGGACTGGGTCGGGTGACGTAATGTAGGGGACATAGCGGTGAGGTTTTGCTATATTTTTACTTGATTTCAAAAATTAATTATGTAATTTTTTGTGTTTTTGCAGCTTTGCTCATTGGGAGTGCTAACAAAGCAACAATATAATCTCCTGTTTTTCTCTTTTATGGTTTTCCTCCTTACTAAAAAGTTAGTTTGTGTCCCCTAGATTACTACTGTAGAAGACTTTAGCTGAAAAATAGGCCTTTGGCACTGTAGCCAACAATGCAAGGTTTGCAATAGTTCGTTACTTAAATACTAAAACGTGATAACCAAGACTTATTTAATAAATCAGGGCGAAGTTGCTCGAAAACCATTTAGCACTTCACTCAGGGCTCAATTCGTAATCCATTTTTAAGTTTCCTGCATTCTATATTATGATTTGATATGGAAATTTAAGATGAACATACTCGTTTCATTGCAGAATTTGCAAAACACTTTACAAACAAAGCGTATCTTTCCTTCTGAAGAAATTTCTCTTTGAGGTTCTGTTTAATTAGGGGTTTAAGCTTACCACCCTATGTAAAAACTGTGTACACCCTATGTAAAAACTGTGTACTATATGAGGTTGGAATTTTATAAATGTTAATTATAGCTGTTTTATGTTTCTAGGTCCAAGTGCTATGACTAAACTCAACGTTAGCTATGCAGCTATCTCATTTCCACCAAAATATGTGCCATCTTCGTCAACAACCAATCCAATTCTGATAAGCTCCAACAATCAAGAGAAAACGAGTGGTAATAATAATTTTGCTTTGATGATGACGATGTCATTCTTTGGTGGGATGCTTTTCATTGTTTTTGTTGGCCTCATTGCTGTTGTAGCAGTTTGTCGGACTAAAAGGTTAAATATTATAATCTAGATCTATGTATTATCCAAATTAGTCTATCCATTGAAATCAAATCCAAGTAAATAGCAACAAAAATGATAAAGATAACGATATCATTTGCAATAACCCCCAACCGTCGTTAGCAATAACGTTGGTGATTACGATAACAATATTGATAGTTATGGTCAATAACGATGTTGATGAAAATACTGTGACAATGGCAATGACAACAATATCAGGGCCAATTTTGATACCGAAGGAGTTGAAAGTAACGACGGCAATAACGTAAGCACGAACAACAGCTAGAACGTAAGTGACTACAGTATTAAGGAAGATAACAATGTGAAAAGCGAAAGGCATATTGTATTTGATAAAAATTTTGACGATGATACTGAAGTTGATATCAAATACAACAACTATTAGCATCACGATAACAAAATTGATGTCTATAACCACCTTGATAACAATAACGATAATGAAAATGAAGACGATGACAATGATGATGACGACTACAACGATTGCATTAAGGAACGCGATACCGCTAGCAGCGATGTTTATCATAACAAGAAAGATACTGATAAAGACACTAATTGTAATATTTATTATACATGTCAATTAGGTATGAGCTTTACTCTCGGATCCGCAAGTTTACAAGACCGAAAGCTACAAAAGATTTTTCAGTGCGTAAGTAACAAACGTGTTAACGTGCAGTAAAAACGTAATTCTTACTTGATATAATCACACAAGTGTTACCAATACATGTGATTATTATTCCAGCAATAAGCTTTAACTGTTTCCTTTTATCTCGTGTGGGAATTGGAGCCTGATTGTTAGTATGCCTTGTTAATGTTGCCCAAAAAGGCAACAAAAGCAGAAAGGTATGTATAATACTAATAAAATCAATCAAGCTGAGACAGCTATACCCGTCACGGGTAAGCCCTGGCATTTTTCTACACCGTAACAGCTGTCAATGGCTGCCAAAACGAAACTTACTTTTATTCATGGTATATTAAAGGGATCGGGATTTGGATCTCCATTCCTTCCTCCATAGAAACGATTTTCACTCCATAATTTGTGCTGTCGACCGCTTATACCTGAGCTTTTGGCTCCTTGTGCGTACAGACGTTGAAAAAGTGTTTATTTATTTATTTTTTTTTTACATTTTAAGGGATAATGTTTTTTTTGAAAATTCTTGTTTTAGAAGTCAACCTCGAATCTAACTACGACTTGCCAAATGATATCACAGATGAACAAAATGAGGTCTTCGTGAACCAAAATAGAGGAACCCTCGAGAAACAGCAGAGTGAAGTAGAAAATGTACCAACAACAACAAACTCCTTGTACCAAGAACTGGTCACACATCCAGTGGAGAGAGTACAGGTCTATCAGTCACTGACTAATAATGTATGTAGCGTCTTTGAAAGTCAAAAAATCTTCATAAAATGTAGTATTAATAACTATTAGTGGTTGGATAGTTCTACGTTTACAACTTAGCTCGAGATCTTTACCTTTTTTAATAGCTAGCCAAATTTTTTCACGAGCTTAGTGGCTGGTGCCTATTTTTGGTGTTTGTAGTGGTACCTAAGTGGATGAGAGTCTGACTCGTCGTAGGTTAGTTTCCACCTAACGCTGGTAATCTATAAAAGGACCTTGTAAGTATAAAGAAGTGATTCGATTTGCTTACAGCAATGTATACCAAAATTAAGGTCTCAATAGCAGAAAATGTGAAACAACTTTAATGGCAATCACGTTACTCTTCATACTATATTTATATGTTTCGGCAGCATCCATTGCAATATTTAATATGTTAGTGAGTTTTTGATCAGAGAAGAGTTAAATACAGGTATCTTCCACTAGAATAATAAGTACATACTGATCTTGGAAATAAACACAATAGTAAAGGATAACATGTTTAAGACAATAAACACAGATAACAAAAGATTAATGACGGAGGTTTAATTTGGGTGGTACAATTGTCGGTTCAGCGAAGATTTAATCCAATCTATGTGGAGGGCGTCTTCGATCTTAAGTCTTAACCTGGTGCTTATGCAATGTATAGTGGTTTCCTTGCATTGTTTATTTCTTCAAATGGATTGTCGGGAGAAAGAATTGATCAATCCCTCTCTACTCAAAAAAAACTCCTGTTTTCCTAACGTAGCGCTTTTTCTCACTCTAGTCACGTGGTTGTAAAGGCACACAATCCAGATGAAATGTCAGAATTTCAGAACGAGAGTCTTGATTCAACTTCTTTGACTTTAGTGCTAAAATTTCACTATTTTGAAAAACACAAGCTATATAAGACCCTTACTGAAAATCTGTCATCCGGTTGTTCGAAGCCTGATTAGTACTAACCCAGGGTTACGTTTTTAATCCATGATCGTGTTTCTTATGATTCATAAACTGACTTGACTTGAAAACCTGGGGTTTATATCTTTGTATTGTTGGAAATTCTGAACAGTGTTTGTGAGCAAATCAAACCTTTCATTGTGCAAAAATATCCGTTTGAATTTTGTTTTATATCACTTTCAGTTTTCAGTAGTCAGCCCTGAACAATGACATAAGGATTTTGAGGTTCTTTAAAAAGTATTCTTTGTTCATTTTTTGCTTAATTACAAGCCCTCTGAGGTAGGGCTTGTTTAACTTCTAATTTGTCTCATCTTTTTTAGGAAAAACTCAAAGTGAAGAATGCTGAGAAGCAATGTATGCATTCAAACGCAACAGCTCAATCGTCTTCAATGTCAGACAATTCTGGGCTGAAGCCTCACAATCATTCCTACATAAACGTCGTCGCAGATCAACCGTCCAGCAAACCATTTGAGACCTTCTCATCGGGTCTTTCTGGAGAAACTAATCAGAGATTAAATGAGGATTATCAAATACTCACTAAAGAAGACAAAAACAGCAATCGAAACGACCATTTGTATCAGTCACTTATTAGAGACACATCTGTATAAATGGAAGAGCTTTCTTGATCATGACAATTTACTCGTTATCAAAACAATTATTGATCACAGATTTAAGGCGCTTGGAATAAAAGATTTTAAAGGATTTTGAAAAAAAAAAGTTATTTCGTTAAAAGAAGAGTTAGAAGGAAAGATTTCTTTTTTCTTTTTTTAGAGAGGAAAAGTTTGAGGGAAAGTTTGAAAAGATAAATATATAGTTGAGAACAAACGGCAATCCACTCTACACACACAAGCAACACTTCCGATTTGGTTTTTAGACGGGCTGCATGCTTTTCTGCCATAAAAAACAATAACCCAAATTGAAATTTTGAAATAAATCCTTCAAAGCGAATATCCCTAGCTAGCATCATTCACAAATAATCGTTTTTGTCGTAAGGGCGACTTTTTTCCCTTTTTCTTTAAAGAAAGTTGATATTTTTCAAACATATACTTAAAGATGATAGAGAATTCGAATGCGCTTGACGATAATCAATTCAATAAACACAATAATAGCTTGAAAAACGTTCCATGATCACAGGGTGCAGTGTTTCTGCAGGTTGTGAGCAATATGATGGAGATAAAAAATTATGGAACATTAAGAATTCGTTAAAAGAATGAAGAACTCAATTTAAAAACTATAATACAATCAAAGTTCAATACCTCAAAACAAGCTGTGCAATAGCTAACCTACAGAGAGTCAAGTAGCTTTGAATTCATGTTCGACCTTCACCTATTTTTTATACAGGTGGAACTATTCTGTCCGTCACGTGATTTAATCTCGCTTCAGGGAACTGGTGTTTAGAAAATGGATTCATATTTAGCATGTTATTGAAAAACATTTGCAAACTGAAAGCAAAGACAGTGTTAAGAAACAATAATAAGATATCTAACACAAGAATATTGTTGGCATTGATCGGGGTCGGCCAGGGTTTTTGAGTTTACGGTATAGTAAATACAGGATTTTTTTAATCCGGTATACACTATACAACGCTTCGATTAATTTTTGATATATTGGAAGGAATTTTGGGTATTTTGACGAATTTTTTCGGGTACACTGGTATACCATACCCTTCCTGGCCGACCCTGATTGACAACATCAGGAACTGACATAAGTTATAGTTAAACATTGATTAACAGAACTGCAGTTAATGGATAAACCTTTCGCAATCGAAACGGAAAATTACTCTAAGGTTTGTGAGCTCATGGACCTCATTGTAAATTTTGAACGATTAGAAAACTTATGCACTCTTATCTACCATAACAATCAATAATGTCATATCAAGCTCAAAGAAAGAAAAAGTGAACGACGACTTTTAAATATAATTTAACTAGGATTCAAACTGAAACAGTGGGTTAAACGAATAAAGTAATTTACCGCATCATAAGTTAGCCACTGGGACTCCGTGACGCGGACACATGTATGAAAAAACAGTCTGGGCATGGAAAATTAAACTGTGTAAGGGTAGGGTGGGTGGGTATAGTCCACCCTTTATTTGGTAGGAGATTGATATATCGGTATTCATTTTTTTTGTGCACCCCCTCCAAATCTACCTAAAATATGAAAACTAGTGGATTTATTGATGAAAATGAGAACCAGCTTTTTTTCTAATATTAATCAACTTTACTATGAGAAAGGGGCTCCGTGTAGGCTTCTTAATTAAAGCCAATGCCTTTTAAAGCATGAGCAGTCCCTGAACCTTTGAATTTAGAGCGACCGAGTATTTTAAGGTATCATTTCATTTCATACAATAGTTTTACGTGTTATATAACAACTAAAATCAGTATGTATATAATATCGTATAATAAAAGGAACCGGAAAAATCTTTATCTTGTAATTACTAATACAACACTGTTTTAGGAATGAATTATTTAGTAACCCCAGCTTGCCAGCGAACAACTGCTGTTTTAAAATAACTTAGGACCATATACTTCTCTGCGATGTCATGTAAAATGTTTCCAAAGGGTATACCTAGGTATTATCAAACTCACAATGAATCTTAAAAAAATTGCCACAGTTTTAATACTATACGTGTTTCGGCAAGTCTCTTGCCATCATCAGTAGTAAATACAGCGCGAATTGGAAGTGAATTATAAGTCAACATGTCAAGCATGTCAGTTTGAAATTAATTTTGTAAATACTCCATAACCCCGTGCAATTAACATTTTCTTGTAACTTATAATTCACTTCCAATTCGTTCGCGTTGTATTTACTACTGATGATGGCAAGAGACTTGCCGAAACATGTATAGTATATTAAAACTGTGGCAATTTTTTTAAGATTCATTGTGAGTTTGATAATATCTAGATCCTTTGGAAACTTAGGACCACTTTTGATCAGATAGTTGCTTGTGCACTTGAGGTGATAGGGAGGAAGATATTCCATTTCAAATCAGGCCTGTAGTAAAAATGCAAAGACCACTTTGAACTGCCATCATTCTGTGCCATGTTTACAGCTCCATTATATTCAACCAGTACTGAGAGCACTATCATGGCGTGAAACAGGAAACTAGTCTATTTACTTCTATCAATTATATACATTTTTTGGAATGAGTTATGTACATGTTTTGAAACTACTTCTGTTATCTTGTAAAATTTCTCTTTTTTAGATTCTGTCTTTCTTCTACAGTTCATAACATGCTTAACAAATTCAATGCAACAGAGTAAGACCCCGTTTACACGAGACCGGTCCGATTTGGGACCGGTCCAATTCTGGCACAGAACCGCGTTTCGTTCACACGGGACCGACGAAACTGGGCTGGTTCTGGACAAGCAAAGTGTGCTAGTGTCACCGGTCTCGTGTAAACGGGGTCTAAATTTATTTTTAGTTAGTTTTTTTTGTAACCCTGGATCGCTTTACAAACATGGGACCATATTTCTTAATCTCATTATATGACTCAGTGAAACCCTCATTCATTATCAACGCTATTTCCACGTTACAAAAAGACCAGCATATCTTTAAACACAAAGAAATCTTTGGTACTGTAACGTGATTCGCAAAATTTCCTCGACAATAACCCGAATTCTGTTGGGTTCAATCAAATATAGTTTCTTTGCTTTTACACAACTACACAAAATACATTCACGAAATTTGCTTTCTTGCATGGTCTTTTCCAAGTAAAAAAGTGAATTTAAAAAAAAGGAGTCATTGAACAGAGCTAAATTTCAGATAAATATGTCTAAAAACTACCCTCCCGGAGGTAATTTATTTCTAATACGACAAAAGTATCAAAATTTCATTAAGAATTGGGATCATTGCGGATATCCACAGCAGCTGATTCTTTTGGCAATTTCTAACGACCTTAAGTAACATCAGAGTTTAAATAGTCAAGTGGTACGGCATCTTCTTGGTTTATGAATGCGTCGCGTCTGAAAACCAGAGTTCTTGTTTGGTAGCAATAACATTTACTGCTATCAGCATTTTGTTAAAAGTGGAGGACTTTTCATCTCTCCTTAGGCAATGATCTAACATTTTCGAGGATTGAGCTTTCGAGAAAAAATATCTTACTATTAAACTCAAATTTTAGTTGATTCAAATAACTCGATGGCACCCCGAAGGGGCTCGTTTAGCCTTAGTTACAAGACCCTTTTCTCGAGTCCAGAAACCAAACTGGTAGGAGGCAAACCAGTTGGCCATTTTCAAAGCATGCGTGTTGAGATTGTTCAAATTGTTGTGGGAATTATCGGGGAAAAATCCATTCTGACAAAGGTTAGAGTGGGACTTAAATTTGGGTCAGTTGCTTTCGCTTTCAAATTTATCGCTTATATAACAACTGTGCCATGCACGCTCTATCTGTGATTGGTTGTTCTGAAGAGATATCAAATGCCTGGCTTGTCTAATAAGGCATGATAACTAGATCTGCAACTTAGTTATATTAGACTCACTTGACTCAACATTGTCGTCCACTCGAAAGAATCAATTTCTCCGTCTTCATTTGAATCAAGCAGCTCGATGAGATAAAGATTTTGAACGGGTGAATTCTAAAAACAAAGTTATATAGCGAGATGTGACTGCAATGCAATCTAACTCTCCACTATGAACGTTGATACAGAAGCTAACTAGATCCGTATACAAGTTTAGAGGTCCACAATGCCGGCACTTATATCAATTTTTCTCCAGTGTTAAGAGGATAAGAGTCTTTGTCTTCTCCATGCAGGGCGGGATACTAATTCGTCGGAGAAAGCTCTCAGAAAGCTAGTGCTATATTTAGTGATCACGTATGGAAGGGAAGCTGAGTCAGCTTTTGAGAAAAGGAGGTAACAGAAATACCGTAAACTGCCGCTTTAGTAAGCCCATCCGCTTATAAGCCCCCCCCCCCCGGTTATAGGGGGACCTACATGCAAACAAAAAAATACATCCGACAATAAGCCCATCCGGATATAAGCCCCCCTCCAGTTTTTCTTGTTTTTAACTCAGGCTACCCCACAGGGTACCCGAGTCTAGGTTTACCTTTTCGTCAATAGATAAGTACGACAAGCTTCTCTGCTGTTAACTAAACATTAAAACTTTATCTAATGGCGGGGGGGATGAGCTCTGAACTTCCGTTTTGTTGGGTTCCAGTTACGTTCGTGTTGTTACAGTTTTTATTTTGTTTTGAAATTTAACCGAATTCGATTTACTGCTGCCTTTTTAAGTCTTCAATTGTAAGAGTAATAAATTTAAATCATACGTTGATCAACAGTGCTGTTGCTCATTGCGAAACGTTTTTTTCCGTCCGCTTATAAGCCCATCCGGATATAAGCCCCCCCCCCCCCTCATTTATAAGCCCACCCAAAAACCCTCACGAACTTGTATAAGCCCAGGGCTTATGAGCGGCAGTTTACGGTATTCAAATTGCGGTAGAGCAAAAGATCGAGCCTGGACCTAGTGTTTGGAAAGCTAACTGCAACAGCCATGTAGCCAATACATAAAAAGCTAAAGCTAAGCTAAATCTTTATACGAGCCTAGTGGCCCATGGGGCCGCCGCTTATCTCCAGTTTCCGTAGTGTTAAGCGGATGTGAGTCTCTGACTCCCCCTGGACGGGACACTAATCCATCGCAGGTTAGCTCCCAGCCGAAACTGGTACTCATTTACCGACCTTGTAAGGATGGAAAGCTGAGTAAGCTTTGGCGGAAAAGAAGGTCGAACAAATGTTCCAATTTCGGTAGAGCCGAGGAATCGAACCAGGGACCTTGTGGTTGGAATGCAAAGATCTTACCAACCGCGCCAACCACGCCGCCACCGGGTGTTGTATTATTGTATACACAAAAGTTATATAATTAATAAATTGGTTAAAACTTGAAATCTATGTTTTACATCTGGGAGGATAGGGTATTTTGTGTGAAAAACAAAAAAATACAAAACATTACCACCTAAAGTTTTCCAACGACATACATAATGAGTTGATGAGTACTTAATGCAAATATTATTGTCGTGACAATATATAATATAAATCAGTTTTCCTTTAATCTGTGTGTCAGAATAGCTAGTCGAGTGGTTACAACTCATGCTTCCCACCTCGGGAACCAGGATTCGAACCCAGGACGTCGCATGTAGGCTGAGATTTGGTTGATCTCAATCTGACCGCGAGAGTTTTTGTCCGGGTACTCCGATTTTCCTCCGTAATCAAAATCAGCCTTTATATCTAGACTGTATCCAGATAGTTTCGACTTTAGTATTATTGTTACAAACATAAAGTTATGATTATTATTTGCATCATCATCATCGTTATTATCATTATCATCATCACCATTATTATTATTATTATTATTATTATTATTATTATTATTATTATTATCATTGGAAGTTCACTCTTACTTTTGGCTTGAGAATGTCGAACAACTGAATAAATTTTTCATCTGTAACGCTTAAAGCTCCTAAGAATTAAAAAGAATTATCAAAGAGTTTTCTTACAGCTTCCCATCTTTTCAATGATTGATACGTATAATAAAGGTTTCAGAGTGAAGGTTTGGAGACTCAATTTGATAAACATAAAGTTTTCAAAACATATCTTTGAATCTCTCTTAGAATTATTAGAGAAAGTTATTAAGATATCAAATTAATCTTTGGTTAAGCAAACTCTGCAACGCTCACAGGTTTTTAAAGATACGTCTTACAGCCGTTCTCATTTACACGTGCGTTCCCGCAGTTTGTTTTCGAAGTCGTACTCGGTTTTTGGTGGACGTCAATCAAACCTTGTTTGACGCAGATCTTGTCGGCAACTGTTTTAAAAGAAAGGCTTTTGAATGACGTCCACCAAAAACTAGTTAGGTAAACAAACTGTAGGACTGCGCGTGTAACTGAAAACGGCTATAATGTTTCGGACATCCTTATGAAGTATTCTTTCTTGTTCTTGTCATGCTACTTCCTAATACTTCAAATGTACTAAAGTTTTGGCGTCGTTTTAGTAACAACTTTGTGAAAGATCTTTGCGACAGTAAAATCTTTGTTTAACAAATTTCCCTTGAAAACATCTTAGCGACTAAATTTTTTCATCTAATCGAGAAAAAGAGGGTTAGAAAATTTAAAACATCGAAATGCAAAGTTACATTGTCACTCTCTGATTGTATAGAGTTTTACCTTTTCCTAAAGGATCAAGAAGATTCCAAGCTTTTGCGAGTTGTGCTCGTTCCGTTGCTCGTTCCTTTTTGACGTGCTTCTTGGAGGAATCCCTGAGCAATGGATACAAAAGGGGTTTTAATTATTTAGGCTTCTGAGAAAACTGAAATAGGAAATTCTAACACACAACCTCTAATACATAAACTCTAATGCATAAACTAATACACAAAGTTTGTTACATAGCCTGTGATGGTTAGTGGCCTGCCCATTGGGGTTAGACTCTTAGCTTATCCGTTTCACACTACCGAAACTGTAGATAAGCGTCGCCCCTCTTGCGCAGCCAATGATAAAGAATGGTGAGAGGGCATTCTCTCATCGGAGATTCTTCTTTAGCGTTTACCGCGCGCGAGGATTTTCTTGACTCATTCTTTTTTGTATGTATACCTCGATTTGTAAAAAAGAGGGGCTGTCTTACAGTCCAATCAAAACGCAAGCGAAAATGTCACCTTAAATGAATCCAAATATGATGCTTTGATATTATAATTTTTACTTCTTTGTTTGAAATTCGAAATGGAATCAATTCAAACCATACCAAATTTTTATCGCATGGTCTTCTAATTCGCATCAAACGACACAAAACAACAAATACTAACCAGTAATTATCAACAACAATTGCGAGTAGGATAGCCGTGAGAAAGAATACCCCAACAAATACGTAAATACCTGAAATGAAAAAAAAAAAAATTCAGTACATGAAGTTATCTTAATTACGTAGCTTTCTTAACGATTGCATACTCGAAAGCAATCTCTAGATTAGTTAGGAAAAGCAAAAATGAAAGTCCAAAAAAGTTAGCTTTAAACATAATAAATTAACGTATTATTGCGCATGGTCTGTTTTCATCCTCATGGTTCCCACAAAAACATGAATTCAAACTTCCCTGATCTTTTCCTGACTTGGCGCTGGTTGATCCTGAACATATAACTCGAGATGTCCAGGAAAAAGTACAGCCAATCACGTTATGCTTATTAAAGCATCACATTTTTTATACATGATTGTTCAAAGAATTGAAAAAAGTACATTAAACATTGAAGAAGACGTCTAAAGTGATACGATAGTTAGAAACACTCACCAAAGAAGAAGAAATACGATGGATGAGATCTCATCGAAGGGATCATTACTTCCTTCAAGAAACAATGAAGACAATGTGGTGAAATTCGGAAAATTGCTTTTCTTTGTAAAATGAAATAAGAAGAATCCACAAAGAAACAAAAACATGGCTTCTAGCTTATACGATAAACTACAACAATTTCTCCTCAAAACTTTGAGGTGAAAGACTTGACCTCAACTTAAATTTTTGCTTTGCCAATTTACATTTTTTTTCACTCTAAATATGTGGTTTTCTAGGGATTCTTTCCCTACATATCCCTAGAAATTAGATATGAAAAGAAAAAACCAATTGCCATATTTCAACTTTATCGCGGGCTTAAGTCAGAGAACCAAAACTGTGTACATTCGTTACTTCTGAATTTCTATACTACTTTTTTTGTGAACGAGCAAATTCTACAAATTAAAACTGTCAATTAAAGTCTACTTACAGGATAATTTTCGGTGGAGAGCAGCACAAACAATCTCAACATTGCAGATAACACGTTGTTAAAAGCCCTAGAAAACACATCGGTTTTTATTGGTTTTATATAAATATTAGAGCATCTACCCCCTGTTATTTAATATTGTACAAAATGGTCCACCAATGTATCAATGGGCATCGTGGTGCAGTTAAAAACTAAATGGAGAGAAAAGATTACATTTGAATACTGAACGTAATGAGTTTTATCGAACGTAAAATTTATAAAAAAATCACATGCAATCTAGATCTCTTTGAGTCATTAGGCCAAACCAATTTGATTTGTTGGAGCACCGATATTTTTCAAAATATCAAAAAAAAAAATTTTGTTCGCAGCCCCCCTTGCGAAATTCCTGCGTACTGACGTAAACTATCAGCAAAGAAATCTCTTCCAAAAACATTTAAACGTAATTAATCCTTTTGCAGTGACCTGAAAAAGACTGTAAACACAACTACCCAAGATAACTTTTCTCCTTTTCTGTGATGAAGCAGGATACCTTTTTCCTGCAATGGAAAACAAGTTGTTATTATAATCATACATACTGTTTAAACATTATCGGTGTCTCCCAATACTGGTGCAATACTGCAAATCCCTCATTGGCTAAACTACAAACTAACTTTTAGTTTTATCAATAACTCCCTAATAACGGAAAACGCTCTCATCTTTCCCTTTACTTTTTCTACAACCGCCGCCTGGTTAGCCTAGTTGGTAAGGTCCCAGTCTACCGTGCGGAGGTTTAGGTTCGATTATTGCCCGACCAACACTCGGGATCTTAAAAAAATTGAGGAGAATGTGCTGCCTTTGCTCTAACATCTGCAAATGGTTAGACTTTCGCGTCTTCTCGGATAAGGACGTT
>JAOEHV020184841.1:0-13506 GCA_025447995.2 Isaurus tuberculatus | reverse complement strand
CCGTAATTTATCACTTCTTTCTTAGATATATGGTTGTTAACATTAGTGGTTTGTGTTCTCTCAGACAAGTAAGACTTAAACCAATCATATACACAATCTGTCAAGGTTGAATAAGATCGAAGCCATGAATGTAGCGAAGCTGCGGGAGGAGCTAGCACAGATATCCTGCCTTGTGGTCGAGAACAACGCCAAGCTAGTTGGGGATGTAGTGAAGATGCGGGTGGAAGCCCAGACGGTCCGCCTCGCTGTTGAAGAGGAACTCGCAAAACAAAGGTTGTGCTCTAACGCGCACGAAGTCTCTAAGAAGCGGAAAAAGAAAAAGAAGAAGTAGGTCGGTAAAAAAATTTCTATTTCAACTCTGGGTAGTCCAAAGCGCACAGTGCTAGTGAAGCTACACGCAAACGCACTAGAGCGACAACGATGGCAGTAGAAGCAACATTCTGAGGCATGGGTCTGCGGTCCGAGAACGTTGTGGCCTTCTCGAGAACGCGTGCGAAAGCAACCTCTAGCCGGACATCGCCCGGGCCAACTATCTAGCCGGCAATCTGGGCCGCATCAACCTACGCCCCCTTCAAGGGCTTCCGACGTTCGTTGATGACGTTTACGTTTTCGGCTACCTGCGCCGCGAGGACTGCAGCGGAAGCCTCTATTGCATGGCTGGAGAAGTCAGCGCTGCAAATAGCCACCGCACATCGAGACGAACATCGTCCATACTCTTGCAATCCGAGGGAACGACCAGGGCAGCACCATTCTGGCGACTGTTCGGCGGATCGAGCGCGACACCCAGGGCCTGGCCCGAGAAAAGTGGTGAGAATTGTACCCCGGAGGTCGAGCCAGCTGGTGTCTACGTTGGCAGGGTCGACGTCTGCGAGATCCGCATGGCCAAGCTCCAGGCCGCCTTGCCGGCCTTCGAAGGTCAACGCCGGACACACGGCTACGGACTCTAATCGGTGGACTACACGAAGGACTTCTCATACATGTCCATACACTCGGGAATAGGCCGGGAAAGAGCAGGAGCACCATGGCCTAGAAGCCCGCAAAGTGCCACACTACTAGAGGCCCCCGCCCGGACCCGATTCGATGCGGTTAAGCAGCGGGCAGGGCGGGAGACCCGAGACGGCGCGAAAGCCCGAGGCTGTGCGGTTAGGGGGGGGGCGTACAATATTGCACACCCTTCCTTTTTGGGCTTCCAAGAGCAAGCTTTTCTTTTTCTTTTCGACTTGATGCTTTGCTTCGCTTCTTCGAGTCTCCTCTGGGCCGCCCTGGCCTGTTACTTTCGCCCCAATTCCGTAGAAGGCGTAAGCCTTGCTCTCTGTCGTGGATTTCGCGAATCTCGTGCGCTTTACCAGCTTCGTCGCCCCATAGTCGTTGCAGTCAAGCCTGTCCTATATCCCACTTCTTTGCAGCCAGGATAGGCATGGTACCTTTGGACGCGACAATATCTCGCATCTGCTCCTCGGAAAGTTGGATAGGCCTCGGCACGCCGGTGGTTTCGGTGGTGGTGGTTACGTGTGTCTCTAGATCTACGGACAAAAGATTGTTGGGGTTGAGGCGTGGGGAGCTCTACGCCGTTGGGTATTACGAAAAAGTATTGTTCTGTCTTCCCGGCGGGACTGTTGTGGTGTGGATTGGCCTTACACGGCCTTTAGAATGTACTAAAATTTTGGCCTACAGGTGCACTGTGGCATGGACCTCAAGACGTTGTGTGCCAATTCGCCCTGCTTTGCGCAAAACAGCCTTGTGCTATCTCGAAAAATATGGTAACGCGTCCGCAGCGGCTGAGACCGAAGAGTTCTTGTTGCGATGCGGCCACTCTCAACGAAACTGCGGCCAGATACCTTGCGCTAGTGCGCGCTCGCGATGCGATCTATGCAGACGAGATACAGTGGCTGAAATGGCGCTAAGCCGAAAGATTGTTGGGGTGGAGACATGGGGTACTACGGAGGAGTTCTGTCTCCCCGGCTGCGAATTCAAAGGACCCGCAGTTCGCCTATCCCATACTTCGCTTTTGCGGCGCGTACTCCAATCTCGCGCGAACCGATGTGCCCAATGACAGCTGCGTTTTTTCGGGCATCGCTACGCTCTTATATCCCTGCTTTCCAAATCGGAGTCCCAATATTGTCCGAATTCGCGGGACTTGCGGCGTCCAATGTGCCAGGGTGTGCAAGAACCTCGAGGTCCAGTGGGCCAGCCATTCGTTGTGTCCCCACCTGCGGGTTCCCGTTGTGTACCGGTGCCCTGCTGCCTTAAAGGCTGCCGAGGGCGCGCCAGAACGGTCCCAGTGTGCCAACCGTGCGGTTGTATCCCCACCTGCGGGGGCCGGCTGTATGCCGTCCCCTCGAATGGTTCCGAAAGTTTGGGTTGCTGAGCGAAAAAACGTTTGTGAGTAGTGTCTCCTGCTCGTTGTCGAAATGGTGGTAGGGCAGATAGAAAATGCGCTATAGTATTGGATAACGTCTTCGCCACGTGCTTCCCGCTGTTTGGCTGGTGGTGCTGCGTACTTGCCCCTTGGGCTTCCCTTGCTGGCAGCTGCCTGGGCCCGTAGGTGCCTGCTCGCGCCTGCCCGGGCCCCCTTGGTACCGCCGCGATAGCTCTGCACGGCTACAGCTATTTTTGCCGAGGGAGGCGCCGGGGCCCCCTCGTCGATGCCCGCGCGCAACCTCCTCGATGCCACCGCCCAGTATATGTAATTTTCCCAATACTACGGAAACCGTTCGGTTCGTAGGGGTGCGTTCGTTTGGGACTATTCCTTAATAGGAATATATAAGTTTTTTTTTGATCTGGGCTGTGATTGGCTGAAACCATTTTCAGAGATGATAATCTATGTAATCCTATTCGGAATAGTCCCAAACGAACGCACCCTAAATTCACAATTCAGATTTTTGAATCTACAGCCCGAAGCCCCGGGCGTCACTTAGGTGTGCATCCGCTTGAGAAAATTTATACCAGAAGGCCGATGTCTTATAGCTGGGAGGCTTCCCATGGCAGATGGCAACTTAAGTCAAAGGTGTGCTGGTACCCCCATTTGCTATACTACTAAGGTCAACTTTTGATAATGGTGTTTTTTCAAATAAAAAAAACAATCAAGCTGATCATAAAGTTTGTACAACTCCATTGAGTTTGAATGTTGACAGATGAAACTTTTATTGTAAGTTACAAAAATAGAATAGTTAAATTATAAATTTATCAAATTTGGCCGACGACGTCCCAAGCCAACCAAGTTTGATCCATCACGGGACTTTGTTGGTGCTAGTTTGTTTTTTTGTTTTGCTGGAAAACTCGGCGATGCAAGCTTCACTTGTTGATCCTTAAAATCAATTTATCATTTTGCCAAATGATTCATACTATAAAATGTTATTTTTTGCACCAGTCGTTAAAATTTAAAGTGATAAGAAATTAAATTATTTGAACTGACAATGCAAGAAAATAAAGAAATATTTTGCTTATGTTGTAAAATAATGATACAAGAAAAGTATTTGATAAAAACAATAAGCATGGCAGTTTTTGTCTTTTTCCAGGGCTACGAACAATGTATTTTGCAAAATTGTGTTATTAAAAAAAAGTTTTAAAAAATGCTGGTGTTTTAACACCAACTGATGGAACAGAAACGTTGATTTGTTTTTTTAAATTTTTCAAAGTGATGGACACTGTAGCTTTAATAGTGTCCGAGTCGACTATCTATTGAATTTTAAAATGGTAAACAGAAAGTAGTTTCCAAATGCACGAGAAAGACGACCAGAATGGTTAATTTCTTGACTGTACTGTTGTCAAAAGCAT
This sequence comes from Isaurus tuberculatus, assembly GCA_025447995.2. NCBI lineage: Eukaryota > Metazoa > Cnidaria > Anthozoa > Zoantharia > Zoanthidae > Isaurus > Isaurus tuberculatus. The sequence continues at coordinate 9,729 of JAOEHV020184841.1, read as the reverse complement.
TATTTTTTATTTTCCAGGGCTGGACTTAGACAATTTCAGGGGGTTCTCCAGTTCGAGTATAGTCTTGTTTTCATATACGAAGCCAACAGTCGGTTGGGAAAAGTGAGCGCGATAATAAATCCGGGGTATTCAATGCGAGTACATATTGCCCTGTCAGCGATTGAATATAAAAAGTAATGCGTAAATCCATTATCATCATTTTGCTGCTTATTATAGTTATAATTATAGGGTTGTTAAATAAATACACACATTCATCAGGAGATATAAACCTGGGTGAGTGGATGCGTGTTATAAAGATTGTGCAGCCATAGTCTACTGGGCTTTGAGTCACTCATAAAGCGAAAAACTACAAAAAGCAGCCTAAACAACACATTTGCCTCAAGCAAACAAATCCTCAAGCCATTGAATAAATGGTAACTCGGAAACCGTTTAATTATTTTGTTACTGTTGCTAATACCTTGACTAATGTTTAACAAGTTTTCCTTTCTTTAGACGCACCGCCTCCCTCCTCCATCCCCTCCTACTCACCACAAAAGTTCAAATAAAACAGCATAGATCACAGTCAATGTTTCTCACTGAAGTCCACATTTCAAAAATCGGCCGCGCATTTCTTTTTGATATGATGGCTTGGAAGAAAAACACAAAAGGATATAATAGAAAAAAAGTGTTTGTTGTGGCAGTAGTGTGTGAAACATCAATTAAAACAAGAATTGACAATGAGACAGTAAAAATTTAATTAGAAGAAAAAAAACATTAGCGCCATATTTTAAGCGCAAACACCAGCACTTATTTTATTTCGCACAACTCAAAAGACAACCATCTTCGATGCTCACATGCTTCTTTTACTGAATTCACGTTGTGTAATTATTAGATATTTCAAATTATACTAAGTTAGTAACTAACGTTAATAACGCGGTGAGTCCCTGTTTAACAAACTGTTTAATATTACCCAAGTCTCTACCATGAGAATATGTACGATCGATAAAAACCTTTAATTTTTATAGATATCAACGTTAATTACTGTGCGCTTCGCAATATACAGATTTTTATAGACTCGTTTACAATTTAAAAAAAATATTATTAAGAAAAATGTTTTTTACGTATAAAAAGTTTAATCAACCGTAGAGACAAATTTTCGAATTAGAAGAAAAAAACGAATATGTCAATGAAGGGCATTCAATGTCGTAACAAAAAGACAACCTATCTAAAAAGTGACGAAATATTATTATTCTCTTTCATTTACCTATTGCTAGAACAGTTCTGATATTGCATTTTTAAACTTCACATTTCAAATCTATAAACTAATTTTGTTTCATTGAAATATTTAGTTTTTTGTAACTATGACAATTTCATAGTCTATAATCAGGAGAGACGCCGTTTGTATCACCATAGTTTAGTTCATCTTTTCATAGAGTAGCGAACACTAGGACAACCAGTCAAGATCATCATCGTCGTCATCATCAAACAAGGGGGGAGGGGTAGGTTTTGATGGACTAAAATCCTGAAGATGAATAGAAGGGACAGCACTGGTTAGTAAATAATCTAATGACAAGCATTTTTTAGTATAGTATAGTATAGCATGCCATAAAACATTAATGAAATGTATTGGCACATTGCAGTAAAGCATGGTTAGAGTATGTTAAGTATAGTATAATATAATATAGTATAGTGCAGTATAGTATGGTATAATATAGTATAGTGCAGTATAGTATGGTATAATATAGTATAGTGCTGTATAGTATAATATAATATAGTATAGTGCAGTATAGTATGGTATAATATAGTATAGTGCAGTATAGTATGATATAATATAGTATAGTATAGTATAATATAGTATAGCATAGTATGGTAAAGTATAGTATAGTAAAGTGTATATTTAGTATGGAAAATAATAGTTATGTAAAGAATAGTATTATAAGCTATATTATAATTTAAATGTAATATAACAATTAATTGAAAAACGAGTTTTATCGGGGTGTAGAGTGATAGTTACCATGATAACTACTTTTTCAAGGGAGACAAAACTGTGTCTTCCTTTAAAAATAAAAATAAAAACCTTTGATTTCTCCATTTTGAGTACCTCTTCATGTCGTATATATAGAGAAATGCAAAAATTAAAACCATCTGGTAGAGTGCTCGATACTGAAAGGTAGAGCTAAAATTATAGCAAAACGTTTAAATCAATACTTGGCACATTTTTCGCTACAGCACTGTTTCGTGTAGCGTTGCTACACTCGTCAGGCGTATGATTTATTGTACCAGAACGCGTAAATATACAGCGGGAATATACAATAATTAATTCGAAGTGTAAAACTGAATAACAATGCAGATGAATTAACATGCGATAATTGATGCGGAGCACGAAAATTAACAGGGTTAAAATAAAATGGAGGTGTTTTTTCTGTGGCAGCAGGTTGAGACAAGTTCATTTCTATTGTTCAGTGACCTAAGTTCCGGATGACAAATAATTAAGTATTTTTCATGAAGGCAACGATTACATCTTTTAGATTTGGTAGAGTACGTTTACATGTTTGAAGTATTTTCCAGATTGCTGAGTAGTTTAGGTTGAGATTTCTCAGAGTCCAGATATATTTGCTCAATTCAGTCGCCTTTCTCTTGTTCTCATACATAGTTTCTCAGTAAGCCACAGATTACAGCGGGAGGGCTTTCCAGAGTTTAGGTATTGACCATTTGATTTCATGATTAATTTTAAGAGGAACCATGCGTTACATGTCTATGACATCGAGGGCGAAATTCTTCTTCGCTTTCCCTTTCGCGTACTCTTCAAAGTGTTGTTCGACTTTCCTTGTTGCTGCCCACTTCTGAAACACGTTTATCCAATATCCGTTTTCATCAACTTCGCCAAGCCGCGAAGCCATTGTTGCCAAAACAACATACTTAAAAAATGCTGGCGACCAATCAGCGCCGAGTAATTTTGCCCTCAATTAAAGAAAGAAGCCCTCCCTCGTGAGCGAATCAGCACCGAGTAATTTTGCCCTCTATGTTATATATGATGGCTGGTTCCTTGCTTGCGAGGATTAATGGGTTGAAGGTGTTTTACAGGTCCGCTGATGGTTGTAGAGGCCGATGCGCGAAGCGCAAGCCCTGCTGTATCGCGGGCAGATATGGGTGTAGGTGGAAACTGCTAACTGGCTGGTCATTCGCTCTTTACGTTTCCTACTCTTTTCTTCTGCTGTGTCTCTTCTGCTGCATTCGAACCTACGGCTTGCACTGTCCACGACTTTGCGCCAGTTTTCGCGGCCATTCGCCTCCTGTTGCCATGAATGTAGTGGTATTTCGGCAAGGGACAACTGCTTTGGAGCACAACACTTGCGTTTGCCTTCCCGCAGCTCGCCGAAGAAGACAGCTTTGAGCATCCTTGAGTCTTCCATTCTGGCCACATGGCCAGCCCAGCGGAGTTGCTGCTGTAGTAGTGTACACTCAAGACTGGGCAGGTTGGCTCGCTTGAGGACCTCCTAGTTGGTGACGTACTCCTGCCACTTGATCCCCATGATGGAACGCAGGCAGCGTTCAACAGCCTGATCTGCTTGCGGTACTGCACCCAGGTCGAGCAGCCGTACAGTAGGGTAGGGACCACAACTGCACGGTAAACCTGGATCTTAGTGGAAAGTCGGAGGGAGTGCTTCTGCCAAACTCTCTTGTGCAGGCGTCCAAATGCGCTGCTCGCCCTTGCGAGTCTGTTGTGAAGGTCTTTGTTGACGGTGGCATCAATGGAAATTACGCTACCCAGGTAGATGAAATGCTCGACCGGATTCAGGCTACTACCCTCGATGCTGCTCTGGGGTGGACTATATACTCCTCCAGGGGGTGGCTGGTGCAGAACCTCCGTCTTCTTCAAGCTAATGGTTTGACCAAACGCCTTGGCAGCTTCCGCAAAGCGGTTGACGATGTACTGCAGTGCTTCTTGGGTGTGGGCGAGAAGGGCACAGTCATCTGCGAACAACAGCTCTACGATCAATACCTCAATTGTCTTGGTGTACGCAAGGAGACGGCGTAGGTTAAAGATGCTGCCGTCTGTTCTGAAGCAAATGAAGACACCGTCCACCAAGTCTTCCTTCGCTTCCCGTAACATCGTACTGAAGAAGATGGAGAACAATGTTGGCGCGAGGACGCATCCATGCTTTACACCGTTCCCAATGGGGAAACTGTCTGAGAGGACGCCGTTGTGCTTAACCTGGCCCATCTGACCTTCGTGTAGCTGGCGGAGAATGCAGAGGAACTTTGGAGGGCAGCCAAGACGCGCCAGGATTTTCCATAGACCCTCCCTGCTTACTGTATCAAAGGCCTTGGTCAGGTCGATGAAAGCTACGAATAGGCCCATGTTTTGTTCCCTGCACTTCTGGATCTGGCAGAGTACGAAGACCATATCATTTGTTCCTCTGTTGGCCCGGAAGCCACACTGGCTCTCTGGTACGTTCTCCTCGGCAATGGTGGAAATGAGCCTGTTAAGCATGAGGCGCGCCAAGATCTTGCCAGCTATGGAGAGGAGAGTAATGCCACTGTAATTGGAGCAGTCTGACTCCTCCCCTTTGTTCTTATAGAGGGATACTATGATGGCGTATCTGAGGTCCTGTGGCACCGAGCCTTGCTCTCAGCACTTGGTGAAGAGGTCATGGAGACAGACCGTCACCTTTTCGCCGCCGTACTGGTACACCTCCGCTGGTATGCCGTCAATTCCTGGGGACTTTCCCGGGTTCATCTGACGGACGCCCTTCTTCACCTCCTCTAGCCCGGCAGGTCGTCAAGTTCCGTCTTCTCTTCAGCTTGGAGGATCCTCAGCAAGGAGGACTTTTCCACCTGGCGTTTTGTCGCTGAAAAGGCTGCTGAAGTGCTCAGACCAGCGATGCAAGATGGCATCCTTGTCTGTCAGAAGGGTTGAACCGTCTGTGGAACAGAGGGGCGCCTGGATCTGGTGTGAGAGTCCGTACATGGCCTTGAGGGATTCGAAGAACAAGCGCGTGTCCCCAGGGTCAGCGTACATCTGCATATTCTTGGCGAGAGCCGTCCACCAGTCATTCTTCATTTCTCAAAGTCTTTTCTGCAGGGTGTTACAAGCAGTTCTGTACGCGGCCTTGAAGCTGTTGTTGTCAGGGTTTGTCAGGAGGCATTGATGGCAGGAACGTTTCATCTCGAGTAGCTCCTGGTTTTCTGTGTCCGACTCGTCGAACTAGTCTTTGTGTTTTCTGGACGAGAAACCTGCTACTTCTGCTGTAGTCTCTTGAAGGACCGTGTCAACTTCTCTGTCAAATCTCTCCGCCAGCTTAGCTTGATAGGTCTTTTGGTAAGGCGGACACCTGAGTTTCTGTACGTTCAGTCTCTTCGTCTGGGGGCCTTTCTTCTTTGGTTGAGACTTGAAGGTGAAGGCCATTTTGCAGCGGACGAGTCTGTGGTCGGTGTAGCAGTCAGCGCTTGGCATGACTCTAGTGTGCTGTATGTCACTTATGTCGCGCTGTCGGGTAAGGATGTAGTCCAGTTGGTGCCAATGCTTGGATCACGGGTGTTTCCAGGTGGTTTTGTACCTGTCTTTCTGCTGGGACGTAGTGTTGGTGATGGTAAGCTCATGCTCTGAGCAGCACTCCAGCAGTAGGCGGCCGTTGTCGTTGCAGTTTCCTACACCGTGTCTGCCCAGGACTCCTGTCCACACGTTGAAGTCTCGTCCCACCCTCGCGTTGAAGTCCCCAAGTACGACGACATTGTCTTCGGGTTTGACTTGCCAGAGGAGGTTGCGCAGGTCACTATAAAAGGCCTTCTCATTTCAGCGTCGGCCAAAAGGGTTGGAGCATAGACGCCGATGAGGGTAGCAAACCTGCAAACTGTGTAGTCTGTTGGCTATCTGCGTCTTCATCATGAAGCCAACACCGGAAAGGCGGCGCTCTTCTTTCATCTTCCCTGACCAGTAGAGTGTGTAGCCAGTTCCATGCTCTGTCAGCGAGCCTTGGTCTGCAAAGCGTACCTCGCTGAGAGCGGCAATGTCGATGTTCAGTCTGGCCAGTTCCTTGGCGACTAGCGCCGAACGTCACTGGGGGCGTTCACTGTCTTCTGAGTCCATCATGGTGCGTACATTCCAGCACGCGAATTTCGAGATAATTGTGTTGTTTGCACCGCTTTTGAAGATACCCTGCTGACCGCGGTTAGCCAGCTGGGTAAGGTGACACATCATTTGGTGGCCTGTTGTGGCTTTAGTTTCACGAAATCAACTGTACGATTAATTTTAAAAAAAGCATGAAAAGCTTTCTCTTTTGATTGAAGTAGATGGGATTCAAAACTTCCTGTTGAAGTCATTTTAACACCCAAATAACTGTGTTCATTAACACACTCTAAATTTTTATCTTGTATCGTAACCGTGACCCAGTTTATCTGAACCCAAGCATTTTTTCTAAAAAACCATAACTCGATATTTTGTCATTTATCGTCATTTGCCAATTTGAGCAGAAATTTGACACAGAGGTAATGCAAATTTGTAAACCTTCTTTTGATTTTGATAGCCGAATTAAGTCATCAGCATACATTAGTGAAGAAATTTTTGTTCCGTTCGGAAGAAAAATAGGATCTGTTCTCGGTGTATTGTCCAACAAAATGGGTAAATCATTCAAATAAAGATTAAAAAGAAGTGGGCTTAGAATACAACCTTGACGAACACCACGTGAGAAGTCAAAGGAATTAGTGCGTTTAACGCCTAATTTGATATAACACGATGATTTCGAGTATAAATTTTTTATAAGCTTATAAAAATTTCCATTGATATTATTTTGAAGCAGTTTAAATAGCAAACCTTCGTGCCAAATCGAATCAAATGCCTTTTTAAAGTCGATGAAACAAGCATAAATTTTGCCTTTGCTTATATTCTTAACATATTTGTCTATAATGCAGCGCATAGTAAAAATATGATCTGATGTTCTATGTTTAGGCAAGAATCCAATTTGAGAATTATGCAATATGCTGTGCTTTTTTTATGTATTTTAACAATCTTTGGTTTAAAATCATTGCAAAGAATTTTCCCAGACAACTAGAAACACCATCACCATTTTTAAAAATTTGTGTTTCAGAACCTTCACACCAGTTGTCAGGGTAAACACCAGCATCTAAAATGTTAAACAATTTTTGAAAAACTGGACACATTTCGGTTAAACTGTGTCGAATCATTTCATTTTTTATCTTATCTGATGAAGCAGATTTTCTATTCTTTAACATTTTTGAACATGTCTTGATTTCCTTTTCTGTTATTGGAACATTTAAATCCAATTTAATGATCATACGAGGATCTGTTTCCATAGCTTGTAAATCTTCAATAACCTGGTTTGAATATTGTCTTAACTCTTTACGTGCTTTTCTAAATTCGAAATCAAACCACTTTTTATTACAAAAACTCTTTTTCTTTTTGTGTTGTTTATGATTTGAGCCTAATTTGAACGTCTTGCTTGCGGCTTTTATGAAAATTTTGTTAACACAACAAACAGCTAAATGGACTGTTTCTGCGATAATTTCTTTAGAAGCTTTGTTCAAAAAATCATTGATTAAATATTGAACTTCAAAAGATGCCAATGCGTTATGAAATGGTTCAATTGCTTCCTGGGTCCAGATAAACTGGGAGAGATATTTTGAAGCGAATCAAGCTTAGTCGTTTGCTCATCATTATTTGAGAAATTCAACGTTGTATATATCCAAGTTGATACCAAACTATGGTCTGATAGGAAGATTGGTTGGTCAACAATAAAGTATTTTGTGTATTTGAAAAACTCTTGTTCCATAATTATGTAATCAACTGTACTTATGCCATTTTTCCCATGAAATGTCGAACTGCCTGACGAATCTCCGAGTAATCTACCATTTTAAATTCTAAGATCAAGTGACTTACATATGCCTAAAAGTCTTCGTCCATGTGAGTTAATTTGGTTATCATAGTTACTTCTTGGAAAGGAATTGAAGATAAAAAACCTTGGTCATTTTTTAGAAAATTACTTCCTTCTTTGCAAACAATATCTAATTCTTTACCCGTTCTGGCGTTGAAGTCACCCAAAAGAGTAACAAATCCTTTGCTTGAAAACTCTGCAATTTCATTTTCGAGGTTTTCAAATATTTCGGAGTCAAAATATTTGGAATTTTGAGGAGGTATATAAATACCGCACAGATACAAATCTTTTGGTTTTTGCACTAACTACACTTCGTTCTTTCACATGCTCTATATCCCCTTGGTTTCAGAATGTGAGGTGTTTCACTTACAAATTTTGAACGCACAAGTCTGTCTCGTAGATTTTTCGGTCGTCGGTAGGCGATTAAGGATAGTTTGTTGAATATAAGCGATAATCTTTCTTTTGACTGGAGAAAGTTCCACTTTCGTTAAGCAATTTCTGCGATAAATGCAGTGTTGGGGTTGAAGGTATTGACCAGAGGAATTGGTTGGTTCACGTTCTTTGGTCTGTAAACATTCCTCTTGAGTTAGTGTAAGCACTTTCTGCATTTCGTGGAGAACTTTGTGTTGTGCATAACCACACGCTACAAAGAAATTCCAATACTCCATGATTCGTTTCTTCGTTTTTGATTGGAATCGATGGTTGGTATCTAGGGCCTGGTATCTGGGTTGGTCGTTACTCATTGTCCATTTCCGTTCCAATGTCAATTTTCCGACGATATTTTTTCGAGTTGATTTAAAACTAACAGTTTCAAGAGGTTCGGAGTGTCATTAAAATAACCGGATAAGTTTATATCAAAAGTTTAATGTATATATATTGTTGCCAAACGTTTATCGCCATTTCAAGTCACGTGACATTGAAAATTAGTTTTGTAATTTTGTCTATCTTGCTAGTGTTAGTGTTGAGACGAAGTGTTAAAATATAGTCTTTTTCGTTTGAGAGCAATATGGTCCTTCGAGCCGGATAAATAGAGAAATTCAGCGACCTGTGGATTGAAACTTTTTAGTAAAGACTTCTGTCAATAGTGTGAATTAAATTTCTCAGTGGAAAGATCGGCGTTTGTGAACAATTTGACTTTGTGCGTCTGCATTGTGAAATGGCGGCAAAACAACCGGAGACTGTGACATTTTGCGACAATTGAACAGTGTTCTAGTTGGAAAACAGAAAGAGTCGATGTTTTGAAAAATCGAAAGAAATTAGCAAAAGGAAGATTGACAAAAGCAAAAAAAGGGTTGAATGAATTAATGGCCAAAGCGCAAAGTTACGGAAATGTACAAGATAAATCATTCAACCGAAAAGAAATAAAACACGCCGTAGAAAAGATAAGAGGAGAGTTTAATATTGTCAAAAAATTAATTGAGAGTTTAAAGGAAGTTTACGGCACTGGCGAGGACGGAGAGAAAAATATTGAGGTAGATACCATCATTGAGACGCTAGAAAATGAACTTTCCGAAAGGAGCTTACAAGTGAATGAATGTATAAAAGAAGCAAAATCCTATCTCAAAAATTCGAAGTTGACAGGTTCTGTCAGTACCGTCTCGTTAGAGTCAAGTTAGGTCATCTATTAGTTATCCATCTAGTAAATTATCCTTAACCGAACAAAGGCGAAAGGAGACAACTGAGGCAAACAGTAGATTAAAATTGTTAGAAGAACAAAAACAACAGGAATTGGCTCTTACCTTGGCAAAGTTACGTTCAGAAGAAGCTAGAAAAGTAGTATAGCTAAATGAAGCGAGAGAAAAAGCCACAGAGTTAGAAATTGCGAAAGATCCCAGCCCAAAAATGAAGACTGAATTTG
>JAOEHV020184740.1:0-13506 GCA_025447995.2 Isaurus tuberculatus | reverse complement strand
AGGATGCCGAAACGTTGCTTTAATATATTTTCGCTAATATTCTTGTTAAAAAGTTTATCTCGATCTTCCTTAATTCATCTTTAAAATTTAATGGCTTTTTGCTGTAGAGTAGTTGGTTCTACATTTAAATATGAATTTAGAAGGTCATTCGAATGGTGTTTATCTGACTTGTGCATTCAGCTCTAATGCCTCGAACTCTAAATCGATGCGAAAGCACAAGGCAGCCCAGTTTACGCTGTGTCTTGTTTGAGTATTTTGATCGCTTTTATTGTTTGTAAGTGGCAGTATGCGGTTTAGATGCGTAGCCGAGAATCGTTCAAACATTCCTGATGCTTAAAAGAATATTGCCCTGCACAAGTTTCCCGATGACGACGATAATTGTCCAACAGAAAAGAGGAGGAGAATGTGCGTAAACTTACTGTGAACGAAACACGCAAAATGGTGTCCTAAACGGAATAAATTAGAGCGAACAACAGATAATTCAACTTTTAAAAGTGCTTTGTTTGTCACGCTTTCCCTGCAAAACACTATTAGAGAGCTTAAGCACCAGGCGTCCGTGTTGTGACGGAGGCAGACCGGATGTAAAATGTCAGTAGATGTCGCGTACCTGCACACGTCATGCGGTCGTGGTGATTACCACGGAGGCCCGCACGCCGCTTTTCACGTCCGTGTTGATTTGGTGAATTCTCGGAGATTGACAAGCGGAAAAAATCGCTTCAGGAAGCGAACAGATCATCGATAAATCTTCGTAAGTAGAAAAATTATCTCCAGTTTATAGTTAAAGGTTTTTTTGCTTCATGTTCATACCGGATGTGTACCCAAAACTTGTAACTTTTCAATTTACATATGAAAACATGGTTCAATTCATGCAAATGTAACAAAATCAACTTTTATTGTCATATATTTTAAGTAAGGAGTACATGAACTACTTATTTATGAAAGACAAATATATTTTCCATGGTTACACCTGTTGTAACGGGACATGTTGTCCCTTCTTCTTTTGAAATAGACCTTCGTTCAGCGAAAATTAAGTTACGACAAATTTGCCAAGAAGTTTACTGTTTCAATGAACCTCTGATGTGTTTATTTGTATATATTAGAGGGGGCTGAATTGTGGGTTTTTTGACGTGTTTTCGTCCATCAGCAAAATCAGCTCTTCGTCGTTTATGATCTTCATGTCATGACTCAGCAAAAGCATTTCTCTTGTGTCCTTGAACGAAGCCATTTTATAGAGATTATGTTTGTAATTACAATGACGCGAAGCAACTAAAAAAATGTTTGTTTACACCTGGCCCATTTAAATTGAGTTTCGCGTTCTTTTTGCCATGCGCGCGTCCGTCGTGGTAGCGCGCGCATGCTGCTAAAATTAAAAAATCGCGCCAAAAACGCCATTCTCGATCCAGTCTACTCTCGGAAAATAGACCTCCGTCGTGAAGAATTATCCTGGTGCTTAAGCTCTCTAATGATAAAGACGACGACGACTTAATGCTGCTACGTCACAGGTTACCAGGCCCCGTCCGCACGGTCAAAATTTACATTCCAATCTTTTTTTGACTAAAAAGCATACTTTGATGCGGAAATTTTCTTCGGTTATTCAAATTCTGAGGTCATAGATCACAATACTTTTAATCTAAAAAACTAGACGCTCTAAGAGCGTGTAGTCGGGCTACAATACAAGGCCAATAGAATGATTGAACTTGAGGCTTTTGGGCTTCCTGTGCATTTTTCGGGAAAATTCGCAAGGTCTTACACTAAGTAATTGAACAAACGCAACGTAACAGATAGATTGGCAAAAAGGTAAAACTAAAGTCGGGCCGCTGCGCGTAGCCCGACTAACAAATAAGCTTGATAGGGACTTTAAGACCACACTTAAAGAGAACCCCAACTGCTATGAACGTTTTGTGTCAAAACATATTTTGAGCATACCCCTGAATCTTCCTTGATGCTTTATGTACGCATTCAAGCCCGTCTGCTTCAGTTTTAGATCGTTTTCTAAGGCCTATTTTGCCGTTTGAAAATCGTAGGCGGCGCCATTTTTGTTTGTGTGACGTCACCCTTGCGCTGAAGTTTTTCTAAGGTAGCAGCATCGGAGGCAGTGTAAGAAAAATTTCCTACACAATGAACCATTTCTCATAGACCAACAAATATGAAATATTAAATAAAAATTTGCATGTATTATTTCTGATTTCCCGCTTAACTTAGAAAAACTCCGAGCGCAAGAGTGACGCCACACAAACATAATAGCGCCAACCACGAATTTCAAACGGCAAAGTAAGCCTAAGAAAAATCGACCTGAAACTGGACCAGGCATGCTCAAATCCGTAAGATTCAAAGAACGTCATGGTACTTACTGACTCAAAATGTTCATAACAGCCGGGGTTTCCTTAGAAGCGATGAACAGCTATTTTTGCTTTGCTAGGTCTCATAAGCATGACATAGCTAACAAACATGCTCAAAACCCACACGGGTTAAATAGATAATCCGCTCTAAAACATTCTGAGGACTAACTGGCAATCTTTCTTGACCTACAACTATTCCTTTACAAAAAAATTATAACTATACATACAGTGTAAAAAATAACTAATTTGCTTTTGACTTTTTATCATTTTTAATTTTGTGGAAGCCGCCATTTTGTATATGACTTAACTTGGTAGCAGTGCCAGTCCCAATACCCTTTCCTTCCCATTGCATTCATATAGAATGGAGACTGGCTCTACAACCAAGTTGCATCATATTCAAGACGGCCGCACCTACGATAAGATAACATTTCCAAATCAAATTAGTTTTACAGAATGTTTTACAGGAGAGGGTCCCTTTTGGAGTCTGGCCGGAATGATAACCACAAGTATAGAGCATACGTGTTAGTACTGAGTTCTTGTAGCCACTAATATAGGTACTAAGGTCACGTTGGTAGTGAAAAGTAATGTTTGTGGAATGTAGCTGGAATGATAATGACAAGTATAGATAGAACATACGTGTTAGTACTGAGTACTTGTAGCCACTAATATAGGTACTAAGGTCACGTTGGTAGTGAAAAGTAATGTTTGTGGGATGTAGCTGGAATGATAATCACAAGTATTGATAGAACATGCGTGTTAGTACTAAGTACTTGCAGACACTAATATGGGTACTAAGGTCACGCTAGTAGTGAAAAGTAATGTTTGTGGGATGTAGCTGGAATGACAATCACAAGTATAGATAGAACATGTGTGTTAGTACTAAGTACTTGCAGACACTAATATGGTACTAAGGCCACGTTGGTAGTGAAAAGTAATGTTTGTGGGATGTAGCTGGAATGATAATCACAAGTATAGATAGAACATACGTGTTAGTACTAAGTACTTGCAGCCACTAATATAGGTACTAAGTTCACGTTGTAAGTGAAAAGTAATTGTTTGTTTGATGTGGCTGGAATTATAATTTCAAGTATAGATAGCACAGGTCCGCTATTACCAAATAACCCTCACTAATGCGGGCACTAAGACGATGGTTGTAATAGGCTTCGATGGGAAATATGAAGGGAGGAGTGGGGATAACTCAACTTAAGACTCTGACCGGATTTTGTTTTTTACAGAACCATTATTCAGGGCAAGGGGGAGGATCGGGGTGGTACAATAAGGGGAGCCGGCCACAGAACCATTATTCAGGGCAAGGGGGAAGATTGGGGTGGTACAATAAGGGGAGGCGGCCACAGAACCATTATTCAGGGCAAGGGGGAGGATCGGGGTGGTACAATAAGGGGAGCCGTTTGCTCAATCATAAAAACCTACCACGATCAAGGGCCTCAAGAATTTCAATGCTGTATCCTTCCTTAGTACAACTTCTAAAGAACGGCACCAAGCAATCATTATTGTGGCTTAACAGCGTGTCTTCCACGTGCAGTCTGCCAATCTCAAACCATAGGCTCCGTCTCCGTGAAAATTCTTCCCCGAGATTCACAGCGGCGAGAATTTCTTTAAGGGACAGCCTCAGCGACATTCGCCAACTGTAAAATGGGGACGACAGTAAAATAATGACTGAGATTAACCACCTATAATGCATACTAAGAGGGTCCTCAGATCGCTGCGATAGGCTATTTTTATCACAAGCCAATGTCCCTTGCAGTAAGAAAATGGCGGGAAAACAAACGTTCAATCGCTTAACAACCATATAAGTTTGACGAAGGAATTTGATTACTACTGTGATTTTTTTTTACTTCTTTTCAGCTTCCTTTACACGATTGATGTAAAAAAAATTAAAACGAGTTCCGTTGCATCGCCGGCGACACGTGTTTTGGAATTTACATTTTTCCATTTCTTATCAATGACCAAGGCGGCGTGGTTAGCGCAGTTGGTAAGATCTCTGCCTTCCAACAACAAAGACCCACGTTTGATCCCCGCCTCCGCCAAAATTGGAAAATTTGTGTGACTTTCTTTTCCGCCATAGCGTACGCAGCATTCCATTCTTACGATGTGGGTAAATAAGTACCAGCTTCGGCTGAGAGATAACCTGCGATGGATTAGTGTCCCGTCCATAGGGAGTCAAGAAATCATTTCACACAACAGAAACTAAAAATAAGTGCTGGACCCATGGTTCACTTTGGCTCGCAAAAAAGGATTTATCTAATGGCGGAATTTTCAGGAATTAAAGAACTAGAGTAGTAATACTGAAATGAAAAATATTACAGAGAGAGTGATTGAATGCTCAAAAAGTTAAGCTAAATCTGTTTCCGAGCTTAATGGGTTATTGGAGCAGGTGTTGATCTTTGGTTTTTGTTGTTCTAAGTAAATGTGTCTATACCTCCCCATGTTAGAGAGTCCGACCAAGTTAGGTCCTAGTACATGGGTGGCGGGTTAAAAGAGGACGTGAAATGGACATGCATGTTTCAAACCAGTAAGAAAAAAAACAACTCTTATATTGCATTTCTATTAGAATTATTCTAATTCTTATTGCAATTTTTTTTATTAAAACTCTTAATGTATTTCGATAATCAATTAACGTTTAAAAGTATCTCAAAGCTAAGAAACTTTAGCTGTAGAATTTCACAAATCACGTTTTCAAGTAAGATATCATGTCTATTTCACGTCCCGTTTTTACCAGCCAGCCTGGCTCGTAGCAGAAGCTGGTATTCGTTTTATCGACTTCGAAAGGATGGACAGCTGAAAGTTGAGTCAGCTTGGACGGAAAAAAGGTCAAACAAATGCCAAAATGGCGGGATAAACGAGACTCACAACTTGGAAGTTGTGGCTGAAGAACAAAGATTTTACCATTGAACTGTGTTATGGCGTTCGATGAAATTATTTGTTAGAATTAGTTTTCAACGTTTCTTTTTTTGAAATTGTTTCAAAAATAATTCTTAAAATTTTACCAAAAGCGGGTTTTCTTTTAAAAATTGTAATTTTATTTTTGAAAATAGTTAACAACACTTATATTAGTAAATGGCAAAGCACCATATTTTGTGAAAGTCAGTCTATGGATAGTTGATTGAACAAAGCAACGACTATGACGATGGGGATGCAGAAAAAGACGATAACGATGAAGATGGTGTTGGTTATGAAGATGATAATGGTGATGATGATGGCAACGCTGTTGATGGCGATTATGATTATGATGCTTATTGCGATTTTGCGTTAGGCGACGATAAAGATGCGGCTGATGATCAATAAGATGGAGGCAAGCGTGGCCTAGTGGTCAGGGCGCCGGACTTGAATGCAGTTGACCCGGGTTCAAGTCCCGCTCTGACCACTAGTTGGATTTGTCTTTGGGTAAATCCCAGAGTCAAATCCACCACGCTTTGTAAATAGCCAACTGGTCTGCCTCCTGCCAGTTGGGATTCTTAATTGTGTCGTAGTTTGTGTAGGGTTAGGTGATTTAACTTGTAGGGGACTTAGAGTCCTATTGTAAATCTACCTGCCATTGGCTAAACGTTAAATAAATAAAATAAATAAAAATAATAAATAATAAAGATGATGTTGATGACAATAAAATATCGTGTCAAGGAGAGACTTATGCAATGACAGATCAAACAACCTGAATACTAGTTCTAAACGGTATTTTATTTCTTTATTTCGACTGATCACGATCTTTTAAGTGATCCAACGAAGGCAAGAAATTTATCGTGCACGGTTTTGCATAACCTATTTTTCAGTTTTCTGATGGCGATGTTGCTGATTGCGATGACAACAATGATGGTGCTGATGACGACAATGTTGACCTTGATAATGATGTTGAATGTAAAAAAGCAATGATGGTGTTAGATTCGTCAAAAACTCGCGTTTCAATATTTTTGTCACCAAAACTTGCTACTCTTCGTTATTGGTTTTATATGTTTACCGGCATCATGTGACCAATTTAAAATGTTTTTCTAATTCATAAAACTTGTCCCTGCAGGACTGTAACCAGGTCTATTTTTAAAACTGGCGATTATCTTTCCTTGTAACAACTTTTACATTTTATTTTTAACTTTATTTTTCTTTACGTCCGTTGTTAATTACCCTAAAATTATTACGGCAAAATATAACTTAAGAAGTAGAGTTCTCATTTCGGGAACTTAAAACTGTTTTTGTTTCAAATGATTACGGTTAGCAATGCGTGACATAACATACCGCTGGAGCATTCCCTTTGTTGCAATGCAACCAAGTAGCCAAAGTGTATCAGCAGCAGTTATACGATCCATTGCGTGACACACTGGGAACAAACGAGCATTGAACAAACACCGACGATCCTCTGGCTGCGATAGAAAAGTGAAAACGCGATATCCTTTATCAGTATTTACCAAAGCAACCGATATCCATTTTCGCGCGCACTGATTGGCTCCCGTAACTCGCGATATCCAAGACTATTAGTTGATTTTGAGGCGGTGGTCAAAACGGCGTCGCGTTCCCCATCGTTACAGAAGAGGAAATTTTTGTTTTCAAAAAAGAAACTATTTCAGCAAACACGAAGCCGGCAACAAAAATTGGCTTTTCGTTTTTTAATGGTAATAACTATAAATAAAAACAATTTCCTTCAGAATTTGCTGAAAACCTAGGAAAGTGCTCTTCAAAAAAAAACCTCGAAAAAAGTTAACAAAACTCACAGGAAGCACGCATGCTAAAATAGAAAAAAGTTTTACACTGTGCGTTTCTTTGAAAGCAAAATGCATTTTTATCCCAATGTTTTGGTAAATACTAAAACAACTATCCCCCTCCGGGTTAATCCTAGCCGGCTAGATATATCCACCACTGTTCACCTCCCCTTCGGGGGATAGTTATTAACCATTGATCTATTTTAAGTTGAATTGAAAACTTACGAAAGACTATAGAAAAACGCCAAAAAATTTGAAAAAAAGTGAAAAAACATATAAAATACCTCAAACTGTTTCTATTTAACAATTAGACTACGAGTCAAAATATAGTGAACAAAACAGCAGCTCTTTCATTAATACTCGTTGATCAAAACTCTACTCACCAAAAACGTTTTCTATCCAAAGACATCATGTTAGATATTAATTTTTGATTCAAAAAATAAAAAGAACTTCAGTTCTTGTAAAACCCGACTTACATTGTCGTAAACTCATGTTTCTGCCCTCAAAAAAAAAGGAAAAAACCTGGTATGGCCCCAGTGCCCCTGTAAATTTTTGAAAATTTACTTGGTGCCCTGCTAGAAAAAACTTTTTAGGGCAAAAATTCCCAAGCCCTCCAAGAAGCCTTTGTAATGAGTCAAAAAGGGTAAATAAACATTCTTCTAGCTCACCAAATCGTGCATCCACAACTCTTCCGCACTTATTCCTGTTTCATCGAAAAACTTCTTCCACGGTTTGTTAGAAAACGTACCAGTGTGAGCAGACATTCCAACCTGTTAGTGTAAAAACGTTTTGAACTTAAAAAAACAGAAAAAGACATAATATTATTTGTTCTTAAGCTGTTTTAATCAAAATTTAAACAATTCTTGAATAGTTCATCAAGTACATAGAACCTGTAATTTAGTGTTTTACCTCCGCCAGTCAAACTATTTGTAATGGAATTTCCAGTGAACTGTGAACACTGTGCGGTTACCAAGCGTATCATTACGTAATAACACTTTAGCGTGTTTAGTTTTTCGTACTGAGTTAGAAATTTGTCTTCCAAATTGAACCTCGTGATATCTGGAAAAATTGTTGACCCTCAGAGCCTTACGAATAAAAGCTATTTGTGATATTTGTGATATTTCCTTCCCCACGAACGTTATATACTCCGCTTCCCAAGTTATTTTTTAAAAAACTCTTTATTGTAAGTTCGAATACTTGCGCTTGTCTTAATGAAATAAGCTGCTGCTATTTTATGTGCCTGCTGCCCACCTCTGCTCATACTTACATAATTTAAAATGTCGTGGTAGCAAAGGTTCACTTTTTCTTTTTTAAACAAATGAAATAAAGAAAATTTTGTTAAAAAAGGTATATAAACGTCATCTTCGCCAAGCCTTTCCACTCTCAAATACTTTTAGCTATCAAAGCTGCCCAATAACAAGTTTAATACTTTGACAAGCCTAATGGCAGCGCCCATGGACCTCTTTCATAAATGAGATTTTGAGTGAAAATTCTATTGTTTTTACACATGTTGACGAGGCTAGGAAGGCTAATTTACATACAAATAAAAGAACAACAATTAGGTCCGCCACTCATGAAAGAGGTCTATGAGGCCGGCGCTTTTCTCT
Organism: Isaurus tuberculatus; assembly: GCA_025447995.2. Taxonomy (NCBI): domain Eukaryota; kingdom Metazoa; phylum Cnidaria; class Anthozoa; order Zoantharia; family Zoanthidae; genus Isaurus; species Isaurus tuberculatus. The sequence goes on along the minus strand of JAOEHV020184740.1, from coordinate 4,854 downwards.
GGTTTCTTTACTGTTTATTGGATGAAAGTCTTTGACTCCCCCTGGACGGGACACTAATCCATCACAGGTAAGCTCAAAAAAATACCGGTACTCTATTTCCCGACCACGTAAGGATAAAAAGCTGGGCCATCTTAGGCAGAAAAATGGGGTTAAACAAATGTTCAAAGCTCAAGAGAGCTAGGAATAGAACCCGGGACCCAGTGGTTGGAAGACAGAGATCTTACCAACTGCGCCGCCTAACAATAACAAACCGGTTTTCAAAAGCTTTGAATTGTCTAACAAAATGAAATGCAGGAGATACGCTCATAAGAATCGAATGTTCTGTTCGATTTATTAGACACATGTAAGAAAGAGATTACAAGTGAGAAGCGAAAAAAACTCGTATCTTGGATTAAAAATCTATATAGACTAAAAATCTAAATCCTTTACGAGCCCAGAGACAAATTGGGCCAGCGCTTATCTCCAATTTTAAAGTGTTTAGCAAAAGAGAACATCTGGATTCCAGCTTTACCGTTTCGAAATGGTATTTTGTTTTTTTTTTCAGGATACCTGTAAATTAGCTATTAAAAGCAATGTTTCATAGTACAAAAATATGTTTATTCATTGTTCTATGCTTTGCAGTTCTGTGCTAATTGGTCTAAACTAAATCGAATCATACCTGCAGATCGTCATCGACTCCAAATGCCACTAAAACATTTTGTACTTTGTGTCCGAGACTTGGAAGAGAAATGTTGTAACCTGCCAGTACTGTGTCACGTGGTAACACAACACCGTCCTCCAGATCCTTAAACATAACCAAAAGCCTCTTGAAATATATTTAACTTGTTTATCATTCAAAATTTCCTGTCGTATTTTTTTTCAAATGACATTCGAAAGTATTAGGCTAAACTAATTTTATGTTATTCTTTCAAGACAAGAAATCCGGCTTTTTGCTTTGAGCAAAACAGCTTTTCCTTCATTTTTTAATTTTTTTTTTCTTCCTTGTAATTTTTTTTCTTAAAAAAGTTAAGCTTATTTTATCGAACGAATTTCCATAACTTTTCCGTGAAATCATAGCTAAAAATTATCGACTCAAAAACATCTTCACTGTCTGTGGTGAAAAACCTCGCAAGAAGTCCAAAGATTTTTAGCATAAAATCCCTTATCAGGTTCCCTGACTTTTCCCTGACTTGGCATCATTTTTTTTGTTTTTTTTTTCCCACATAAAAATAACTTGTCAAAATCTATCAAACCCTTGGTCAGAATAACAATTTACGGTTAACTAATTTTAACAAACTGATTTTAATTTTACATCTTATCAATCTTTCAAGCAGTTGTTATCCTAAAAGTTTGGTTATCATTACATTTCTTTTAGAAATAACTTCACAAAAAGTTAGTTTTTCCTGACCAAGTGGACTATTGCCAGACTTTTGGACAAAACCTAAAGTTTAACCTGACCTACATCAAATTTCCAAGACTTTTCCCAGACTGTGATAATCCTGCTAATTTTGTTAACTAAACTAGTAATAACTGGAAATTAGGGGAGTGCGTTCGACCGACCACGAGTAGAAAAACGGAGCTGATCGATATTAGTCCACAAACCACCACGTTCGCACGAGGTCGCATGAAGTCGAGGCATTTTAAGACGGTCGTTCGACCGTACGAAAATCCCTCAACGCAGGATGGCATCAAGCCTGAGCCCGCGAACAACGGCAAGATTAGGATGTGTTCTCAGGCTATGTGAGATGGGACAAATAAAAAATTACTTGAAGTAATGGAGTCCTTCCATAATCATGATAACAAACTATCTACCTCAACAACGAAAGGTTCGACACCACACAGAACACTCCCTTGTCCAATAGATATGTTGCCCTGAAATGGAATATATTATCAAACTCCTTGATAGAAAGCTGAACAACACAACTAATAAAAATATATAAGTTGCGGTGTTTTTTAAAGTAAATTTTTATAACTAAACTACATCTAATGACATTGTAGAAATATGTTGTGGCGGCGATTTGTTTATCCACTACTCTAGAAGTCAATTTCAAAAAGGAAAAAGGGGCTGGACATAGACGACGCCATATTGCACTTTTAACGCAGGTTCCTTGTGCTCTCAAACAGTCAGAGCATCAAAACACACTGTGTTAAAATTCTTTACTGTTATTTTTTTGTAAACTTATTCAGAAGATTCATTCAAATACGCTATAAGTCAAAGCTAATTGAAGCAGACAAAATTTAGCGACTCCATCTTTGCCAAGAAAGAGTGTACAACGATCTTGATTGATCTTTAATAGCTCAGGTTGTGAGCGCGCTGCACCAGTATTGCAGCGGCCATCGGCTGGAACCCCACCAAACCTTATTCTTTCAGGTTTCTTTCTCGCAATCGCTGAAATTGTCGGTACATAACCGAGAAGATCGTCACAACATCGTTACTAAACAACCGCGGTACAAAGTCAATCGCAATAATTACAGCGAATTCACATCATTGCTAAATAACCACGGTACAAAGTCAATCAATTAATATATACAGCAAATTCACGTCGAGGCGTCAAGCGGTTTTAGATCCCAATTGCAAATATTGCGCCTTCCTTGGCGACAAGTTTTCCCTTTTTGAAATTGATTTGTAGAGACATGGAAGGAAAAAAACACAGACTTTTAGAATTCCGATAGATCTAGTTCGACTATAAAAAAATAAGTTGGGGAGTTTACCTCCCTTTACTCTCAAGAGGCTTGTAAAAAGTATGTAACGATATCCATGGGTACGGAGAAATGAATTTTACGAGTCAGCCTAGTACGAGGGGTGGGGATGGGGTTTCAACACAAGAAGATAGAGTTTGTATCTCTCTGAGAACATTTTAATTCTTTTTAAAGTGTAATTATAAAGGAAGACACTAATTAATAAAAAGGTGTCAAAGAAATTACCATAAATAACCGCCGCCTGGTTAGCCTCGAATTCACCCAAACGCACCTCGGTTTATATAAGCCTGTAAAAACACTTCTGGGGGAATTTTATTTTATAAATTGAGAACGGAAAAAGTTTTAAAAAGAGGGTTTAAGATTGGCATTAAATTTAAAAATAAAATTGTCAATTCATATATCTTTAATGAAGAATAAACTTTGCCGAACACAAAAAGAGTTTATATAGCTAGTTAGGGTGAATTAGCACTGACGAACCTGAAGTCTGCAATGAGAAACAACTGAGTCCTTTCCTATCTTGATACTGGTGTCCAAAAGAGAATTAATCACCACATACTCTTTTAGTTCAGAATCACTCCTCGATGTGCAAACAGTCCTACCAGTACAAGTCTAAAAACATGAAACAAAGAAATTTCACAACATTTACTAACTCTATCATAAAAGTATTGATAATCGTGGTGAATGATATTATGTTTGTTGCACGATGTAGTCACTTGAGATGGAGTCTACAACGTTTCGACGTTTCGTGTTAATACCTTTTCTTATGATTTATCTGCTTTTCTGGCTTATGTCTTATCTCCCCATACAGGTAAATTGAATTATACAGCGGCCAACTCTAATCACTTCTCTTTCATCATCAACGGTGAAAATATTAAGGACCATGAGATAACGGCTTCCTTTGATCTGGAGTCATTATTCACCAATAAACCCATCAAGTGTGCTGTATAGAAACCGCACGGAGTAGTTGGAGAATGATCCATACCTCACTGATCGTAACACAATTAAGCCTGCCCATTTGCTGACACTCTGGAGTTCGTATATTGAGATCAAAGAATTTCCACTACAATGGATGAATTTACGAGCAACAAGCTAGAAGGTGCAGCCATGGGAAGCCCGGTTTCTCACACGGAGAGAAGAATTATCTGAAGAGCAAGTTTTAGTATCCGCCACACAGAAACCCAGGATCTGTAAGCGCTACATTGATGACACCTTAATCATGCTGGATCAAGGTAATGTCGATTTCTCCTTACTGCACATAAATAGCCAACAACCCTCCATCTAGTTACAACGGAAACTGAGAAAGGACCTCTGAGAAAACAAGTTATTATATCAGAACAATGGGGATCGAAATCATCACATCACCAACGACCACTGTGGTCGAATGGTAACGCTAGTCGAAGACTAGCAGTATTGGCATTCTTAACGTCGCAAACTCCATCTCAAGTGACTAAAACGTAACATAAACGATTAGATCAAATACTATTTACGAACCCTTAACGAATAACAGTATATATATATATATATATATATATATATATATATATTCTATTTCAGATTTTGCACAAATGTATAATAATGTATCTCATATATATATCTAAGATACCACTTTACAGCTTACAAGTTAAATCCTTTTTACAACCCGAGTGGCTCACTAAAATCGTTGTTTATCTACGGAAGTGTTAAATAAACAAATAAATACTTTATCGTCTTTACGAGCAGAGAGTGGTTTCCAATTCTCCCAAGCCAGAGGCTCAAGATTTACATGGTCGTCAGCTAAGATTTCGAAGTGTAATCGATTCTATGGAGGGATGAAATCCAGAGATCCCGGTGAAAACCCCTCGCAGTCATTTTGAGATCGACAAATCTCAGCTCACGTGCAAACCCAAGGATTCGAACTCAAGCCCGTAATGGTGGAAGGTGTGAATCATAACCACTAGCAGTGTTGCCACAAAGATTCCATTTCAAAATTCCCTAACTTTTCCCTGACCAAATTTCGTTTTTCCCTGACCATAAATAACAAATATACGCATTTTAGTATAATTTTCAATGGCCTCCAACCACCCCTCACAGCCATACTTATCTCCTTTTTATTGAATTTTGCTACATAATAACACTGATAACTGAAGATACAACTAAATGTTATCAAGATACAACATAAAATATTGTAACTGTAAC
>JAOEHV020184642.1:0-13507 GCA_025447995.2 Isaurus tuberculatus | reverse complement strand
TCGAATTCTCCCAAACGCACCTCGGTTTATATTAGCCTGTACAAACACAGTTGCCGTGTTTTATTTCTTAAATATTGGACACTCTGTTGTGTACACGATGTTAAACAGTAATTACCCTTTACAATGTTCACTGTGTTTTGATTTAAACTTTAAAGTCTTAATATTTTAGGATATTTAGTTTTTCTAAGAGGTTTTTTAACCGACATCCGCCACTTGTTGATTGACTCCTTGTTTTTTTGTTTTTTTTACGCAAACATTGTAAAGTGATCACTGTCACAAAATAGTACATTGATCTTTATTACCGTTTAAAAGTACTTGTCGTGATACAAGTGGATTAACTCACTTAGTCAGGTTTGAGTAAGGGCATTGAGCAAGTTATTTTCAAATGACCTTTAGACACGAGAAGGAAAGGAAAAAGTAAAGTTTTATTCAAAGCAATATCCAATTTCAGGACTTTCTTCAAGGCTTCATTTACTTGTTTGTTTGTAGATTATTTTTACAGATCTGCGATTGCGGCAATAGTGTTGGTTTCAAACTCTTCCTTGAAACTTTTGGTTGAAACTCCAATCATATTGAATTTTTCAGTTTTTTTAGGGTGAAATGTTTGGGCTCACTTAACCGAAGGCAAAGCTTGACCCCAGACGACCTTTGGAATTGGATGTCGGTCCCATGTGCACAGGGGAGTTCCATCGACTGATTGGTTTGTGTCGTGGTCAGTTTGTATCGAATGATCTTTGAAATTCACTTCGAATAAACAGCGAAAAAACAATAAAAGAAAAAGTAGTATAATAGTTTGATTTGGTAGTATAGTTTGAAGTATAATAAAAATTGCCCTCGTAATATCACTTGTGAAGTAATTTAGGGTTGCTGAAAATGATATTTGCGCCAAAAAACTATATGCATATTACTTGTTGTGCAGTCACGTGGTCATCAGCTAGTCACATGATTATCATCGTCAGCTAGCTCAAACGTGGGATCATTCAATTTTGATCATTTGTTCTGACAAGAACTTTTTTTTAAAACGTGGGAAGAAGAGTCGATTGCCCTGTCTTGAACTGAGATCTTTGGAACAACAGTTCTTTGAATTTTTTTTATGACCATGAAAGAGTAGTCGAATAAAATTCGTTGTGGCCAAGAGAGTAACACAACTGGAGAAATTCTAAACCTATACCTCGATCCTGAAAGTTTCAGAAGTTGTTTCAGCTGAAAAGAAACGGCTCTAATAGTCTTATGTGTACAATTTGAAAAACAACTTGAGAGCAGCGAGCATGTTATTAACAGTGTGAAGTGAAGAATATGAAAAAAAATATGATAGCAGCGAGCATGGTTTAAATATCAGGTAAGTAATTCCATTATATTATTTAGATTGACTTCAATTTTTAGCAGTCAGCGCATTAAAAGTCGAATGCAAATAAAATGCAAACACTTTATTCTGATAATTACTGACCCTGCTGTTGCTCACAAAATATTTTGTACAGCAACTCGATTTTCCGATAATATCTGCAACGATTTTAAAGCTCAACTAATTTATAAAATCAAAGAAAGGTGCCGATAATTTATTTTATTTAGTTTTTGCTTTTATAAGTATAGAGTTTGAACATTTTAAATGCCCTTTTTTGAAAAAATAGGTTTCTGCCGATAGATTTGGCATTCCATGCCCACTGCTCGTTTATGATAGGTTATGATGCAGAACTGCTTTGAAGTATTTTACTTTTCGAAAAATTATAGAAAATTTATAAAAGTATGATATCTTGATGGTGATATTGATGGTAAGGCTGAAAATGGTTAAGAACTTTTGAAATCTTCATTGAATGGTTTACAATCCCACAAGGGGATAATCCCATGTAATAATTACATAATTCATATAAATAATAATAATAATAATAAGATAATATTATATTATTAATAACAGTTTTATAAATTTCAAGTTTGTTGTTATGTAACTTTTCAAAGAACTTGTCCAAATTTAAATCTTTTAGTTTCTTTTTGATTGTGGAAATGTCACATATCTTTGAAATAGTTTGAAAGAAATGTTCTGCTTATATGCCCCCCCTGTCAAATGAATACCCAGTTATGCAACCCTGGAGATTATGGATGGTTTAGGACACCTATGACATAACAAAAATATTACCCCTGGGGGTGGGGATTTTGAAAAAGAAGAAAAGACCCAAGCAGGGGTATGGTAGGTGAAAATATAACAGGGTTGAAGGGGGGATTCGAATGATGGATTTGGAAAAAAAGATGTTCAAAGAAAGGTGGGGGCTTCACTAGAATGTGTAAAATTCCCTTAATATCTTAGAGTGGGGGTGGGGTAAATTTTTTTATTTGACTAGTGACCTGCTATTCAAACCAGTTAATAACAAAAGCAAAAGTGTTGAAACTTTGAATCTTATGGATTGAAAACTCATTTTACTTGTCTTGGACATTTTATTCAGATTTTCAGAAGTTAACATTTTAATTTTTCTACTGGAAAAACTTTTCTTAAGAGGAAAATTAAAAAAAAGTGATAGAGCTGCAGCTGTACTGTTAGCATTTTGATAGATAGATCTAAAGTGGGTACAGCCATTTTTTGTTGGCTAGCATGAACAGTTAAAAATATGGCAGCATAAGTGCCTAATTAATGGTTAGTTTTTATAATAAGAGCTTAGCTTCATTGATTTTATTATTACCAAACTAACAGCTAAATCAATTCCACATTCAGGTTGGCCTTGCTATAAAGGACTATTGTCAATAGTTCCTACATTTTTTTTTCTCATACATTTGAGTATTATATTTTAACAGCTATTGCTAAAGTTTGTAATTGCCTTTAGTGTTTGTCCAATTAGTTTTAGGATACTAATTGAGTTGAATAAAATCGCTCAAATAACATTTGTCCTCACAGGCTATTGAATCATTGTCATATTTTTATTTTTAATGAAACTTTTGAAATGTTAGAAAGTTATTTATCATATGATACTCCTTTAATTTTGTATAAGTCATTTATACTTGCCCAATACCATTTTCTACTTATCAGACCAATATTTTTCTACTCAAAATATTGATTAAAGGCATTAAATCAGAATTAGAGGTCTCAAAAATAGACTGATTGATAAAAAAGCTTTGATCAGAAGTTAAAGACTTTGTATTCTGCTTTGATAATTTGGTTAGCATTATTACAAAATTTAAAGTCGCATCCCCTTAAACAATCATAAATGCTGTAATAACAAGGACATCCATTGTAATGCCTTCTTTGGGACAGTACTTTGATGACTTTCTTCAAGTTGCAACAGTCAAAAACATGACCACAGTGACTGTATCCTTCAATATCTGATATCTTACTCCATGTATCAATTCTTTTTTGCTGATTTTTAGTTTTCCCTTGAGACCTTTTTTCTAAGTTAAAAACCTATACTCATTTTTTTCTTAGTTAATGTTTTTGTTCTGCAGATTCAACAAATCTTTGTATGACTAACTTTAATACTATTTTGGAAGAGTTCAATTAATTATTCACTGAAGTGGAAGTGAATAGTGGTGGATATTTACAGAGCTGCGAAGCGGTGAGGTAAATATCCAGCACTTTCACTGACACTGAGGTGAATAATTGTTTTAGTATATACCACACAAGCTGAATAACTAGCAGATCAAAGAGTAACTTTATTTGTGACAATATACCGACAAACGTTAGCAGGAAGCCATTTTGTTTTTCTTCTGCTGCTCGGAGGTGAATAGTACTTGGCGAATCACCCCCGAGCTAGCCAATCAGCGTGAAAATTGCTTATTCACTTGTGTGGTATATACTAATTATACTTATTGCTGCATTAATTAATATAATTTCAATTGACTTTAATTATTTTGAGTTCTTCCTGTTAACCCTTGTTTGGAACAGTGGACCTCCCTGCTTGGAAGCTAGGGCTGCCTTGGGCTTATCTCTTAGCCTCGGTACAATTCCTTCCCATATAATCCCTATGGATTTTTTACAGGTTTCTAGTATTATCTTTTACTTTTTTTTCCCATTTGAATTCTGCAATCTCAGAGCCTATCTGGTAATTTCACTTAATATTTCATTTTAAATAAATTTTTTACTAGTGCTTGCTGTTGTGGAGGAAACCTAACTCAAAACTAGAACTATTTGGTTAGGAGGAAGAGGGTAAAAGGGCATATTTCCCGAGCTAAAAGTAAGAATCAAAACATCATACCCTAGCTAAAATTGCAAATGTACGGTAGTTCTTGCAAAATCCCCAGTGTTAAAAATTGCCTGTAGGTAGTTTTCCCGGTTACCTCCCCTCCATACCTTGCTAGTTGTTGCCTTGAACACTGTCATTAAAACAGATTGAAAACCTTTAGGTTGATGTCAGAATTTCATTGACTGTCTGAAGCAATAAGTATGGATGGCATTAACGTGGGTCTTAGAAACTGTTCATCAGATGACCCGGAACCTTCAAAGAAAAAGCTAAGGAGAGACTCTGGTACTGAATACAAGAAAACTGTTTCAGTTCTCAAACAATGTGACATCAAAAGGCGAAACAAACATGTGTATCGCCCACTTGACTTCATTATGGCCAATATTAAAAAACAGAAATCAAGGTTTGGCAGTGTTGTGTTATCACGTGACATGACAGAGGAAGAAGTCCGAAGAACAATTTGTGAGGCCTTTCCAATTCTCAAGAAAAACAGGTGTGGTCTATCTCATTATTATTAGAAAATCGTTATGGTTTTTAAACTGGTTTAGGCACATTATTTTCCCTTTTGTTGTCCACTCATTGAATAGTATTAAAAAAATTATTGGCAGCTTTAACTGTTTGATCAGTTACGGTAAGAAGTTAACATTGAATTGCTAACATTTGAAGTGTCTTCATCTTGTACCACTTATGATGATGATAATCAAACATTTCAACCAAGAGTTAGATAAATTTTTAAGTTGTACACTGTGGAAAAATAAAGATGCTGACGTTTTGGACTGTAGTCCCAAAGAAGGGGATATTTGGGTGGAATTAGGGTGAGGTGCTGCCAAAGAAATTGAATTTTTCTTAGGTTGCAAAGCCCTAAAAAATGACCTTCAATTCTAGAACACAGCGCTGATCTCTAAGCTTCTTCACAGTGGCTTTGTTTAACATAGGTTGTTTTAACCAGTTTGACATCTTTGAATCCAACAACTTGTCTAGAAATTTATCTGTGTTGTTTTATATTGAGTGACAAATTTATTTGGCCATAAATTTTTCTCAGAATCAATACCCTTTTTCATGACATGGTTGTTAAAGATTTCCCTTCTATCCTACCATAGGCTTCCAGCTTTTTTTTGTGAAGCTTGGCTATGGATTCAACACACAACAAAGATACTAGGGTAGTAGAACTGCAAAAACTATAAACTATTTAACTAAAGAATGCAATTGGTATTCATGCTATCTACCATTATTATTATTGTAACTATTCTTCACTATCAGTCGCTTGACATTTTCAAAAACCAATTCGCCTCTGGTGTTTGACTTAAATACAAAATAGTAATTTAATATATGTCCTTGAAATTCTGCCTTGAAAGGAATGTAACTGTATAACTTAATAAGGGAATAGGTGGTGTGATTGGCGCAGTTGGTAAAATCTATGACTTCCAACCGCAAGGTCCCAGGTTTGATTCCTTGGCTCTACCAAAAAATGAACATTTGTGTGACCTTCTTTTCTGCCCAAGCTTACTCGGCTTTCCATCCTTACGAGGTCGTTAAATGAGTACCAGCTTCAGTTCGGAGCTAACCTGTGATGGATTTGTGTCCTATCCAGGGGGAGTCAATGGCTCCCATCCACTTAACACTACAAAAATTGGAGATAAGCGCCTGGTCCATGGGGCACTAGGCTCAAAAGAATTTAGCTTTAATAAAGGACTTGTTTTGCAAAAACACATGAACATATTCAAAAACCACGTTAATGATTCCATTCAGGTTTAGTTTAGCAGCAGCTGACATAACTGGAGCTCTTGATTATCATGAAGAGTCAAACTGGACAGGAACTGAGGTCAAAAGGCGTGTCCCAGGTGGCTCAGCTTTATATGTTGTTATAGAGGTATGTTAGTACGAGAGAATAGGAGTACCGAAGCTATCCTATTGACTAAAGAAGAGAAAAACCATAAGAACAGTGTGTTTCTTAAGCCTTGAGAAGTGGGGTACACTAAGTGGGAAAGCAGGTACACCTGGAGTGGGTGCGAGGTCATCAAGCGCCAAATGCTCAAGTATCTAGAGAGGTTTGGGGACGTCCCCAGAATTATTTTGAACTTTCGAGTTGGAGAAAACCGGTACGGCCGTAGGGGAACGTCGGTACAATTTACCGGTGTACCGGCCTTAAGAAACACACTGAAGAAGCCACAGTCCTATTTAACAGTCCATTCATCTACCCATTCAATCATTATCATTCATCCATCAATAATTATTAATCTATTCCAACCAACCACCAATCCATCGTCAGCTTTGATTGCCCACCTCATCCAATTTATCCATTAATCCAGTCATCATTTTTATTACTATATCATTAGTCCGTTAGTCTAGTTGCCCGTTTACCAATCTATTCATCATCCATCCATCCATTTGTCTTTGCCATGGTACTCATCCATCCATCGTTCGTCCGTCAGCACATTTGACCATGCAATCTTTAATCCAACCGTGCACCAATTAACCCATCTATTCATTCATCCATCCGTTCATCTAAGATCCATTTATTTATTCTTTATCTATCCGTCATCCATCCATCTACTTTTTTTTATTCTCATCCTCTTCATCAGTCTGTCCAACCATCCTTTCATCCATTCATTCAGCCTTCCATTGATCCATCTGTTTGTCTATGCTATCTACCGTCCGCCATACATCTATTTGTCTGTTGCCCGTGCTGTCTTACCCAGGCTTCTCTTTTTCAAATAAAAATGCTTCATTACTAAATGCGTTTCTTTTCTTACTTAGAACGAGGAAGTCAAGGAAAGCCAATCTGACTGTACATTATACCAAATGGAAAATTTTTGCCCCATGGAAAAGCCTAGAGACATGAATGCAAAAGTTGTATCATGTCAAAACGAATTTCAAACTGATAGAGCCAAAATGATAGATAAACATGTTAGTGAAAAGATTCATTCAAGTTGCTACAACTTCATGGCATCAAAAGAGAATGAAAGTTTTTCAGCAACGTCATCTAGAAACTGGTTCCTATGCAACTCAATCATCAGCTCGCCCCCTTGCAGTGTCTTTTCTTACTCAGATAGAAAGAAATTAATGGTATCATCCACGGATAAGCCTCTTAAAGGTAAAGATTACAACTGTGCAGAATCAAATGAAAACACAGAAAACAACATTATGTCAGTTCCTTTTGAACAAATACCCAAATTTTCTTTAGATTTAGGTTCGCAGGTGTCATATCCTGAGATATTATGTGAAATGGAACAGAAAGAGAAATTAAATGAGCAAGCTCTGGTACTAGAAGATAAGCAGTTATACAGTGCCAATAATTTGTCATCGTGGATTTCAGATTCACAAATCACTCGTTCCACAGAGCAGATGGATGTTGCAAATGCTATAAAACAAGTGAATGATGTGACAAGGGACCACCTAACACAAGCGCAACGATTGTTAAATAGATCTGCTGAGTCGCAATCGCTTAGTAATGGCTTTTCAGTGACAACTGCATCTTTGTCCACGCCATTTGTGTCTTCTGACAAGATTAGTGTAATGAATGAAATGGACGTTCAAACATTTTTTTATACGGATTCTTTAACAGAATCCGAGCCTGTAAAAACAGGACTGAGCAAGGTTATGAATATGTCACCTGATGTCGATAAGCGTAACGATGTGCACGTTTCGTCAAACAAGATGCCGCCGCAGTCAGGATCAATTGAAGGTGGTTTTGGAACAGAAAGTGATGGTAGTCTCAATACTTGTGTCACTACGAAAAACACTGTGTTATCAACACCAATAAATAAACTGACGGCAAGAAACAATCTGACAGAAAATAAGATAACGACAAAACCAGAAACAGTGATAAAGAAAACAAAAACCGTAGCAGTTAAACCAAGTTGCGCTGGTCCAGCAAGCGAAACCACAAGTTTATCGAACGCACATGTTCAAACACAAGAACCGAGAGTTGCTTCTTTGGAAAATTTTAAGACGATAAATTTTTTTGAAGACAAAGCACACTGGAGTTCTTTATTGAATAGTTCTGTGAGTTGAGATTTAAATTTTCTTTCATTTCTTTCATTATCTTAGTCTGGTGTAATTAAAGGGTATGTTCATTTTTTTGTATTTTTTGTAGAGAAAACGCATTGAACGATCCCTTGATAAACTGTTAGAAGTTGTTGCAGAAAACAGTGAAAACCAACCAAACGGTGAGGGAAATGTATAATTGAATGTAAAGTACCTAATGCTTTTGAGAGACAGAAAAATGACTTGACGTGTAGTAAAGTATGTCCGAATAACATTATGATGTATTCTTTGAGTAGCAATTTCTTAACTGATAAAGTTTTAAAGTAGCTATATTATGTAATTCAGACAACTGAAAGGTTGATATTTTAGGAATCATTTGACAAGGATTAACTCTCGAAAAGCAATCTCCTTAACTAGTTAGGGTGATGATCCTAAAAATATATTCTGCTTTAGTTGTGTGAATTACAGATGGGTGACTGAATGGATCGGGTTGATAGAGTGATGATTAACACGTTAAATTATTTAGATGGCAGGATGGTTTGGTGAATAGATGTTACTGAAAAAACAACAAACGCACACATAGATGACGGTTGGCGTTCATTGTTATACTTGTTAAACAATCTATTTTAATTTCATGGGTCGAGTTGTACATTACATAATATTCCCTTGACGCATGGAGTGACCTTTGATGTAAAGCCGGTTTTCCACTAGGGGAATTTTTTCACACGAAGCGAATATTTTCGAAAACATGCATGCGCAGTTTAATTTCAACAGGCGCCACGGTTTTTACTGGCTCTTTTCTCTTCGAAAAAGTGAGTTCGAACAGTTTCTACTTTTTCGCGGCGAAAAATGGAGCAAGCCAATAAGAATTCAGAAATCTGTCACGTGGTGATTTGAAAGCACTGAAAAAAATATTCTGCATCTTGCAGCTTCATCTCCTTCACCAAGACATGATACTCTCCCTTTTCTTTACGTTTTTGTACACCTTCCGAATCCAAAACCTTTTTCTGTACTTAGACTGCAGTCGAATTTGACGTCTTCGTAGCAGTAAAATGTTAATCAATCTTACCATTAACAAGAGTAAATATCTAAGATTTAAAGCAGCCGCCATCTTCCAGTTGAATTTTGCGCCAAATCGTCTATCAAACAAAGATCGCTGGTTTAGTGGAAAAAACAAACGCGCTTGCTCGAATTTTTTCGCGGTGAAAAAATTCGCTTCGCGCGAAATAATTTCCCTAGTGGAAAACCGTCTTAACTAACACGTTTTAGCGAATCGAAGGTTCTTCATACGGGATTCAAACTCATGAAATCCATTGTACTATTAGCAACTGAGACATGAAGTCACTTGTGTTGGAAATAAGAACATTTTAGTGGGTACTAATATGCCACTTAAATATGTGAAACTAATCGTGTCAGGTTTGTTTATCGCAACAGTGTAATCAGTTTAAGCAACATAGAGAATTTGATGTACATTATTTTTTCATTACAGGCAGTTATGGAATAGTTGATGAAATGATTCCTCGGGAAGGTTTATGTGAGGTATGGATTTCAGAAAATTTTGGTTTAGCAGTGAGTTGTATGTTTTTCCTCAATGAATGTTATGTTGCCCAAGTTTTGAAAAACAATTGTACCTGTGGTGTTGCCCAACCTAGCTTCATCTCTTCTCTTTTCTTGACTGTCTATCTTGTGTTTTATAGCTCAGGGTCTTCAGGGTCTTCTTCTCTGCGTCCCCTACATTGCGTCACACGACCAAATACCTGTGACATATTTTTGGCAAAATAACCAACTTTAAACCGCGTAGAAAATTGTCACTTTCCATCTTAAACATCTCAAACTTTGGAATCGTACGTTTGAAACTCTATACTTCCCAAAAGTGAAAAAAAAAAATTTGAGTCATAGCCTTTTTAAATACGAGCTAATTTTTTATGGAACGCTTTGTTTTAAACATGCTGCTTGTTCATCCCTCTGTTTGTTTAACGGATTATGTTTGATAAAATCTCATTTTTCAGGGGGGAGAAGAATTTGTTGTCATTTTGAAAGAAGCTCTACCAACCTGTTTCAAAGAAGACGAGGTTGTCGTCCGTTTTGGTCACGATCCTGATGTGGTGAGAGTGCTGTGGAAAGGAGAGAAGACATTGAAAGGAAAAACAAAACCAGGTGTTGTAAAAAATCAGTGACTAGTACAGCGTCTGTTCTTTACAAATCCTGGAAAACCCTGGAAAACCTTGGAGTTTGTTTCGAAGCTAGAAGTGTTCGTCCTGCCCTATTTACCTTCAGCCCGCTGGTTATAAGATATGTAATACTGTTTTTAGTTGGCATTGTCTATACCTAACTGTGTCGGGGTTAGAATTCATATTTATTTATTTATATTTTATAATCCACAATAGTTTCCGATCGCGTGGATGTAGACAACAGACAGACCACAACACCGGGATCACTACCCTGCTCTTTTTGCCAAGTGTGTGGGTTCTTTTAACTCCCCCAATAGAGTGTCGAGAGACTGGACCTACAGTTTAACGTCCTTATTCGAGAAGCTAAGGTCTAACCATTTGCAGATGTTAGAACAAAGGCAGCACCTTCCCCTCGGTTATTTAGGAAGATGTGGGTTCCTTGTAGAAGACTCCTGTTGGTAGTAAAGATGCTGCTTTAGGTTTTTTGCGACTTTAAACGTTTCCTTATCCTTTCAGCACAAGAACCTGGTTCCGTAAGAGTCACTTTAGAAACAAATGGAGGCGCTGTACTCGGTTATACTCATTTCGCGTACCAAGACGCGGTGAACAAGACTCTAAAGTACATCATCTACTCACAGGAACTTTTTTCCTTGTTCCTCGCTCTCCTTGAACGGAACATAGAGGAATGCTGTCATTCTAAGCTCATTCCAGAGGAAGGTACACTTTTTTTACATTTTGCAAGTAATTTAACTGTGATTGTCATCAAGTATTATCATCGTAATGGTAATTTAACATGGCTTCATGGAAGTCATCCACCATTTATGTTTGTACACGTGAAATTTACTCTTCCTTTCGGCTGTACACGTGAAGTCTACTCGCCCTTCATGTCTGTGCACGTGAAGTCTACTCACCCTCCGTAGCTCTACGCATAAAATTAACTCGCACTTTGTGGCTTACAAGTGAAATGTATTTGTATTCGTTATCTGTACGCGTGAAATTAACCTTCCCTTCTTCTGTACACGTGAAATTTACTCGTTCTTTGTGGCTTTACACGTAAAATTTATTCGCCTTCAGCGGCTGTATACGTGAAGTTAATTTACTCTTCTTTACTGTACACGTTAAGCTTAGTCACTCTTTTATAGACGATACACTTGAAATTAACTCAACTTAGATGACTGTGCCCAGAAATTCATCAGTGATAATAATATGGACTCAGAACTTCGACTGTCAAGTGTACTTTGAGTGTTGCGATTATCATAATGCATTTTGCAACATATTTTAGAAAACGTCTATTTTCTGGAACTAGAAAAACTCTTTCCTTTTCCAAAATGAAAAGTTTAGGGTTACTAGTTACCATCATTCCTTTAAATAGTACTAATGAACAAACGGCGTCTTTAACCCATTCAGCCCTAGGCAATTTATTAGTATCTAACTTCTCCTTACATAACTCAAGCAAACTTATGTAATTGGTAATGAGAAATGAGGAATTAATCAAGTGGATTAAGCTATGGAGGTTGAAAAAACAAATTCTCCCAAACTGCTTATATAGAAACTATGGAGCTCAGTTGGGATAATTTACCGACTCGTCATTTGTTGTGTTTGGGGCTTAAAGGGTTAATAATAGTTTTTTTTTTTGTTCCAGAAGAACGTAATAAATCCTTGCGTTGCTCTATCTGTACTTCAGAGCAGTCTCTTCTTCAACTGATGGTTTATATAGCAGCACAAGCCGGGGCTAAAGACTTTATTCAAGCTGTTTTCTCGAGTACAGCTGGTGAAGTTGCCTTTAACAAGTACTATAGTAGGGTCATGAGGCCGGAACATGTTGCTAGTAAAATGGGACATCAAAAGCTTGCACAGTATCTTGAAAAACAGTTTAAGCGGTAAGTTATGAAAAAAAGAGTTTAGATATTTTAATCAATAAAGCTTTGCTCACACAGGAGCAGACATAAAGTAAAATAGTAAGATTAACTCGACGTTTCGGCATCATCTCGATGCCATCTTCAAGATTAGAATATTCAGTGCATGTGGTGCTATAAGTAGTAAACAATAGACAATAGTTAAATGTTAAAATAATGCAAAAAGAGTTCAAGTTGAAAATTAGCATAAATACTTAGCAAAGTAAATAAACAAACACCGGCTAAATAAAAACTTTTGCAGAAATAGAGTCGCTCTGCACGTTGAGTTCTGGTTTCTGCTGCCTAATAAATAACGTTTCTTTGGTTAGACAGTTAAGATATTTTGTCGGTAGAAAAAGTATCTAGCATCTTAAATAAATATCGACCTTGCTCGTCGCCCTCCTTGTAGTCAAGGACTGAATTACGAGGACGCATTTTAAAGGCGCACTCATTACTCATAAACAATTTAAGGTTACAAACACATACACAATGGCTGCCACTTTACGGCCCATCTACGACCTTAGAGCACAGCACCATAACCGGATAGAATAAGTTGGGAGTCGATTTTTGCTGAGGGAGGAAAACCGGAATATTCAGAGAAAAACCCTCGAGTCAGATTGATATCGACAAATCTCAGCTCACGTGCGGAGCCCGGGAGTCGAACCCGGGTCGTATAGGTGAGAGGTGCGAGTGATTACCGCTGCGCCAACCTGAGTCCCCTAAATAATTAGCAAACAATCGGTATACAAATTTGCAAGTCATCACTTGAAACATTCCAAGTAATCCTAGTGAATGTTCTGAGAAAAATAGTCTTTCAAGCAGTCCTTCAGTTGATGAGCAATTTTCAGAAACTTCTAAGTATTTAGAAACAATCTTTCTAGAAATTTCTGTTAACCCTTTAAAAAATATACGGTAAATGTAATATTCATAGGTATTTAATACAATTCTTATTAACTTTATGAACCATGAACTGAAAATAATACTCTCTTTACTTTTCCTTGACCTGTAGGTTTTCCTCAAAAATGTCAAGAAAAGGTACTGATAATGGTACTGGGGCTACCACATCAAGCAGTTCGGTGATTCAAGCAACCAATCAAAAAATATCTCCTGGTAAAGTTTCTTTATGAGAGCTCCAAAATAAATTACACTCCATTTTTGAAGGAACAAACCTAATTTTGTTCGTGCCGTTTTGTTTCAAATTTAGAATTACACTTCACAATAATTTTAGCAAATTCAATCAAAGCCCAAGGATTAGGGACTAGTCATTATTTATCGAGAGCACAGGGGTGGGGGG